>JAVTVY010028825.1:0-126238 GCA_036873755.1 Hanleya hanleyi
TTTCCGCACTGGAAACAGCGCGGAAACGGGCTGGAAATATGAAATATCCAAATAGAGCTGTGCGGAAAATAGACGGAAACAGGTTGGAAACAGACCGTGCTTAAAAGGCTTCCAACCAGTTTCCGCCTAGTTTCCGACTAAGTTTCCAAATTGTAAACTGGACAGATACAAGATGGAAACTGCACGGAAACCATGGAGCATGCCAAGCAGAAATTGAGCGGAAACAGGTTGGAAACAGACCGTGCTTAAAAGGTTTCCAACCAGTTTCCGCCTAGTTTCCGACTAAGTTTCCAAATTGTAAACTGGACAGAAACAAGACAGAAACTGGGCGGAAACCATGGAGCAAGCCAAGCGGAAACTGAGCGGAACCCAGGATTCCGGAGGTGCGGAATAGTGGACGTATTACAGTTTCCAAGCTGTTTCCGCCAAGATTCCGCAGCGGAAATTATGCGGAATCTGGGCCGGAAACAGGATTGAAACCGGTTGGAAACTGTAACGCTGGTTTCCGCACTGGAAACAGCGCGGAAACGGGCTGGAAATATGAAATATCCAAATAGAGCTGTGCGGAAAATAAGCGGAAACAGGTTGGAAACAGACCGTGTCCGTCTAGTTTCCGACTAAGTTTCCAAATTGTAAACTGGACAGAAACTGGGCGGAAACCATGGAGCATGCCAAGCGGAAACTGAGCGGAACCCAGGATTCCGGAGGTGCGGAATAGTGGACGTGTTACAGTTCCCAAGCTGTTTCCGCCAAGATACCGCAGCGGAAATCATGTGGAAAGTGGGCCGGAAACAGGATTGAAACTGGTTGGAAACTGTAGCACTCTGTTGGTTTCCGCAATAGAAACAGAGCGGAAACAGGCTGGAAACATGAAATACCTGAATAGAGCGGTGCGGAAAATAAGCAGAAACCGGTTGGAAACAGACCGTGCTTAAAAGGTTTCCAACCAGTGTCCGCCTTGTTTCTGACCAAGTTTCCAAATTGTAAACTGGTCAGAAACAAGATGGAAACCTTACGTAAACTGATGTGTTCCGATGCGGAAATGGAGCGGAATCCAGCGTGCGCAATATGAACTTGTTACAGTTTCCAATCAGTTTCCGCCAAAATTCCAACTGGCTTATAGGTGGAAACTGAGCAGAAACTGGTTGGAAACAGTAACGCTTTGCTGGTTTCCACACTGGAAACTAAGCGGAATCACAGCAAAAACAGGTGATGCACTACCATTTTCCATCAGGTTTCCATCCAGTTTCCACCCCCTTTTCTACATAGGAAATTAACTGGATTACAGGCTGAAATGGAGTGGAAACCGTAACGCTCTGCTGGTTTCTGTACTGGAAACGACGCGGAAACAGCAGAAACAGGTGAAGAACTACAATTTTCCAGCAGGTTTGCATCCAGTTTCCGTGCCCTTTTCTACATAAAAAATTAAGTGGATTACAGGCGGAAATGGAGTGGAAACTAACGGAAGACTATTATATTCAACTTATGTTAGTATATACAAAAGAAAACTCAGTGGTAAAATGTTCAATATATATTTACATTCAGATTGGTATACAGTTCTTTGATCCTGAAATATCAGTGCATTGGAAAATAAGATGTCAAACCAACAAGTTAACAATGGATGATTCTGGCGCCATTCTACTCTAATGTAAACACATTAAACTAAATACTTTAAAGGTGAAATGCAAAGGTTCGTCTACATCACTTGATATTTGCAGTAAGATTGGAGAAATAATGTGTATATTAATTTCATTTCAGTTTTAAAACATTTGCTTAAGCCTAATAAAGTTAAAGACTAAAAAATGTAACGCTGTATTATTTACAAAATTTCGATGCGTACATGATTACCTCCCCCTGGGGGCGCTGCGATACGTGACGTAGCAGTGGAACCAGCACAGTCTGCACAACATGATGTAGCTGCATTGCATTGTATGGAAATACCTCACATAGATAAGCTAGGCTATTGCTCACGATGCCTTTACTTGTGTCATTCACGTTCACTAAAACGTATCACAGGTTGGTGATCATTCGCTACGGGGGATAAAAGAAAAAGTCGGAATTTACCAATCTATATTTCCGATTCTCTCGGTATGACTGTCGCCCACGGCACCTGCAGTGTCACGGATTCTATCGTTGTCTGAAGGTTCTTTGTTCACAATAGGTTCGTGTTGGTAAGGCAGGGGCACCCCTGCATTAACCATTGCCGTGAATTCTTCTTAATTCCTTGCCAGAAGAAGAGGAAGAAGTGTAAGAAAATTCCTCCGCATCGCTGTCGTCTACATTCATGTTAGCCGCCATTTTTTTAGTGTGGTTCAACTATGACGTCACAGTCTCTGGTGGAAAAGCTCCGAATCAAGGGGAGATAAGCGATGCCATGTTTTAAAGCCGCTGATCATACACCTGTTTTATTTCTCTTTAAAAATAAAACTTATCACCAGATTTCGTTCATTGATGGTTGTATAATTTATTATCATCATAAAAAGGAAAGGGAAATGCTTTTTTCTTACTTTTAATACCTTTGCATTTCACCTTTAATACGAAGCTTCGCATCAAAAAACCCCTTGGCTCTGGGTACATTCATAATGTATTCAATTTGAACCAAGATGTCAGGAACACCAAGCAGTCAAGTCACAAATATACAGATTATCAAAAGTTTTCCAATTAGAAATGACCCCTAAGATTTCCGTCCAATCAGAGAAACCGGTATTCATTACATAAATTCCTTGATGCATCAATATGATCAATGATGTATACCAAATTTTACATCGTGCATTTGAACAGTATCAGAGATAGAGATCATTAATGATTTTGCATAAATTAAAGATGGCCGCCCATCCTTCCCGCCACTCAGAGGAACTGATGTGGTTATTCATTGAAAGTCTCTTGATACATTGATGCTGTGCACCAAGTTTCGTATAGAACACTGAAATGGTATCAGAGATAAACATCATTAAAGATTTTGCATAAATTAAAGATGGCCACCAAGGTTTCTGCCTAATCAGAGAAACCAGAACTGTCATTTGTCGTAAGTCTCTTGATGCATCGATGATGTATCCCAAATTTTACATCAAGCACTTGAACGCCAGAGAACGAGATCATTATTGATTTTGCATAAATTAAAGATGGCCGCCCATCCTTCCCCCCACTCAGAGGAACGGACGTGGTTATTCATTGCAAGTCAGTTGATACATTGATGTTGTATACCAAGTTTGTTATAGAACACTTAAATTAGATCAGAGATATATATCATTAAAGTTTTTGCATAAATTAAAGATGGCCGCCAAGGTTTTCGGTCAATCAGGTCCCGATTCAAAGTATCTGGATGTATCGATGATGTATATCAACTTTCATATAAAACAACTGAATGGTAACAGAGATATGTATCATTATCGATTTCGCATAAATTAAAGATGGCCTCCAGGATTTCCAGCTAATCAGAAAAGCCGGTTTGGTAATTCAATTAAAGTTGCTTGATGTATCGATGATGTATACCAACTTTCGTATTGAACAGTTGAATGGTTTCTGAGATATGGATCATTATCCATTTCACATAAAATTAAAGATGGCCGCCAAGGTTTTCACCCAATCAGGTCCCAATTAAATAGGCTTCTGGTCCTTGACTAGGTAAATAAGCATGCCAAATTTGTAATTCTTCAGTGGAACCGTTCTCCGGCTATCTCGCTCACGTACGGACGTACGGACATACAAGACGACGACAATACCCCATGGCCAAAATTGGCCGAGGGGTAATAAAACAGTCCATGAACAAGTGTAATTTTCAGTCCATCAAACGCAACATGGGTGTAACATGAAACAGTGGTACCCTTAAGCTTTGTTGCCACAGTTTACATGTAGAACATATCAAGAACAAACTTCATCTGTCCCCTGTTAACACGGTCGTTCGATTTGCCAAGATTCTTGGTCCCGTGATCCTTTGCGAAATGTCAAACAACAACAACACCGACATAACGTCATAATTGAATATTAATCGCAACAATACAAACAGACGATGTCACGTCTCAAACGCGTCACCTGTGTGACGTCGGGTCACATGTATGATCTCCACAGATACGTCTACGTTATGTTCCATGTTCTATGCGTTCGTGCATTATCCAATGGGAAGCTGTAATGCTGACCGTGCAACCAGAGTCTGTAGGGAGAACAGGACCGGATGACTGGATTCGAGATTGATATTTCTAGTGGTCCTTTCACTTAGTAATATTTTCCTGTGTTCACTGAAGTCCAAGTAATCATTTTCCGTTCACTTGGAGCAACTGGTACCTGCAGGATAACATCTTTATAGCGCCTCTCTTCGCTTATTGGTCTATCAGGGTAAACAGATGTCAGGATCACCAAGGGGAATGTTACTTGCTCGTCTTATTCTGTACTTCTCAACAACATTCTGTAAAAATAAAAAGTTCTATTAAGGTGAGTCAAAGTGAAAACTAAATAGAAATGGTCTGTAACTCCAGGCTATGCAATACTGGTAATTCATGAGGAAGTGGATGGGATAGTTCTATGTGGGATGATTAAGATATACCGGTAGTTGGTTACATTCAGGCATATAGGACAGAAATAGAAAAATTATATATCTGTAAAGGGGCATAACTTTGTAAAATATGGGTCGATGCCACTTTCGACAGGCGTCTGACTTAGCACTCTGTAAAATAAGAATCGAGACAAATAAGCTGTACCGAACACGGATCTGCAGATATAACTTGTACATTCAACTACATATAGCAAAATCGGAGATTATTACATCTGAAAGGGGCATAACTCCATAAGCCGAGGTGAGTATCCTTTGTTGGCTTGTAGAATACAGAAATATAAATAGGTTTCCAAAATATAGTGGCTATATCGAACACAGTTCTGCAGATATAGTTGGCTACATTCAGGGATATAGGACAGAAATAGAAATTAATATATCTGTACAGGGGCATAACTCTGTAAAGTATGGGCCGAGGGGCACCACTTTCGATTGGTGTCTGACTTAGCACTCTGTGAAATAAGAACCAAGATGAATAAGCTGTACCGAAGACGGATCTGCAGATATAACTTGTACATTCAGCTACAACTAAAAAAATCGAAGATTACTACATCCGAAAGGGGCATAACTCCATAAGCCGAGGCGAGTAATCCTTTGTTGGCTTGTAGAATACAACAATATAAACAAGTTTCCAAAATATAGTAGCTAAACTGAACACAGTTCTGCAGATATAGTTGGTTACACTCAGGCATATAGGACAGAAATAGAAATTAAAAAATTTGTAAAGGGGCAGAACTGTAAAATATGGGCAGAGGGAAGCCATTTTCGATAGGTGTCTGACTTAGCACTATATAAATAAGTGTTGAAAATTTGGTGGTTGTGTCTCAAGCGGTTTTGCCTAAAATGCGGCAACGGACGGACGTACATGGCGACGACAATACCCCGAGGCCAAAATGTGTTTTCTTTTCTATTTAAAGATGTAAAAATAGAGATGTCCAATACAGGCAAATGTTATGTACATTAGTCATGATGTGATAATTCAAGTCACTGATAACTATACAGATATTATGGCTGCTCTAGTAAAATTTTAATCATATTCAAAATGTCAACATACATGTACCAGGGAGAAATCCAGAAATTATTTTGGGACCCCCCCCCCCCCGTCGCAGAGCGAAAATAAAAATGGAATTTGACATGCATCTAATGAAATAAACAATTATGCTCCCTGGATCAGTGTAGAGTACTATATCGAGGATTCTTGAAAATCACATCAACAACAATAAAGCCGTATGGCAAACTTCATGTATCAATACTGTTTTGTGTTCATTCTTTGTGGAAATTTCATTACCTATATATCAATCCGTCTTTCTCTCATGTCCCTAAATTTGTCTATTAAGAAGTTCCATGCCTCCTCACTGAAAGTTTCCGATCCCACCAGGATGATTCTCATTAGTTTATCCAAACTGCTGGCACATTTTCGTCGCTGTGCTGTTGTTGTACATTGTTAGGCCTAGGTGTTTCAATTTCCTGAGAATGTTCTGATTGTTCCTGGTCAGAAGTGTCCCGTTCGTCAGTTTCATTTTCGTGTGTATCGTCCACCGAAGCACCAGTTTCCGTGTCTTCGCCACGTGCACGTTTTATAAATGCAAAAGCGTTCGCTGATCAGTAGGTTTATCGTCTACACATTTTCGTTTTGACCAGTAGGTAGCAGCCTTTTTATTATGGCTGAGACCAGACGTTCTTGGACGACCCATTTTATCAAATCGTGTAAACCGTGCTCTTTTACATTATACAACGACGACACCTTTTGACGATCGGTAGACGCGCATATAATTGTCAGACTCGAAGCGGAACCGGACTGGAGTACACTACTCTCGTCAATAATAAAACAGTGAAAGTTGTTCACTATTTGAAGTATACTTCAACCTTGAGAATGTATTTAATATACAAAACTAAACTGAAGTCGATGAGAAATAAACGTTGTTTTTGTAAAAATCTGATGTTTCCTGTCCGTTTTTACTGTAAATTTCAAGTCGGAGTTTTCCCATGTTCTGCTGAATTGTAGTGGCGCGTAGGCTCTAACACAGTGCTATGATGTCTGATTTACCGCGAGGTTTAGTTTGGATTTTTATTTATTTTTATTTTTTTTGTTTTCATTTTGGCGCGGGAGTTTGGGCGCCCATACCGGTATACCGGTAGCAAAACCTTCCTGGATTACTCCCTGTGTACTATTACTGAACTCGGACTGGACGGATCCGATTTTCTATTATATGAACTAGGCCTACCTAAAATGCATAAAGGTTACATGTACATGTTTTCGTGTAAGCAAACTATCATAAAAGAAGCTATATGGCAGATCCATGGCTGACTATTTTGATTTTCATACCGGTACATGTTCAGCAGGTTTTGAATTTACATATAAATGTTACTTGCCATGCTTGTAGCATCAGTCTGTCAGTACACTCTCAGAAATATTCAGAATCCTGAACAGATCAGGCTGTACATCCACAACTCAATTTCAGGGATTTCACCTGAAATCCAGGGATAATTTCCTGAATTTCAGGAAAATGATCCCTGAATGAGAGGATTTTCCCTGAAATTCAGGTAAATTTACCACCCTGATTAGTATGTTCTTATGTTCCCGACCCTATTCAGGTACGTAAAATCCCTTAAAATTCAGGTAATTTAGCTTTAATTCAGGGATGATATACCTGAATTTCAGGTAAAATCCCTGAAATTGAGTTGTGGATGTGCAGCCTGATCTATTCAGGATTATTCCCTGAATATTTCTGAGAGTGTAATACCTGGCTGAAAAACCCTCCACGGATGTACCACCTCTTCATTTCTCCACCACATTCCTAAAATACGGAATGAAAAAAGGAATATACGTTGAAGAAATTCATGTATGTTGTGCAGATAATCTACCACATATAAACATGGCAAACCTGAAAGTGATCATCTGACATGATCTCCAATCATCAATGGCAACTGATGTGACGACCAATGTCAACAGAATAGGAAATGAATACCAACAATACTCTGTCAGCAGTGTTTATAAGCTGTGTTGTGTTCCTGGAATCCTAGCCTGCTTTACAAACTGCTCAAAACTTTATACATGACCATGGGCCTATTCCACACTGGTAAATTTCAACTTTCTTTTCAATAAAAAATTAACCCAGAAAGATTAAGAAAATGAAAAAAAAAAAATACTCATCAATATCGGTTTACCCAGTGATATTAACTGTTACGCTGCTATGTTTTCAGCACTAATACATTTGTTTAATGCTGCATTATATATGTATATAACACTGAAGAATGCTGACTTTTTTTGGCTGTACAATGAAATAAACACTGTTTATTCAAACTCACCGTGTTCTAGTTTTTTGTCTGGCTAACTGTGGTAATCTTATGTTGTCTATTGTTGTTGACATGTGTACAACGTTCATGAGGTACCAACTGTCAGGTAAACTGTCCCGATTAGTCCATCAGAATTGCAATTAACAGGTAAAAATGGATTAAACAGTATATATATTATATTTCACTGTTGAATTTGAGCCACATTTACGGTTCATTTGTCTTGAAGACTTTTTTGAGATATGTACAATGTTCATGAGGTAACAACTGTCAGGTAACTGTCCCGATTAGTCCATCAGAATTGCAATTAACAGGTAAAAATGGATTAAACAGTATATATATTAAATTTCACTGTTGAATTTGGGGCACATTTACTGTTCATTATCCATAGGTTGTGTTGTCTTGAAGACTTTTTTGAGATATGTACAATGTTCATGAGGTACCAACTGTCAGGTAACTGTCCCGATTAGTCCATCAGAATTGCAATTAACAGGTAAAAATGGATTAAACAGTATATATATTATATTTCACTGTTGAATTTGGGGCACATTTACTGTTCATTATCCATAGGTTGTGTTGTCTTGAAGTTGTACCAACACACACCTGGACAGAGTCCCACATCACAGGTAGCACAAACATATGAGGTACGAATCCTCTTCTTTGCCCTTGAATCTGAGCATACAACACAGTTGCGTAGCTTTCCTGTTGGTAACTTGCGTGCTTTCAGGTGTTCGGCAGGGTTGGTAAGTCTGTCTTCTGTTGCCATCAGGGGTCTACCGTGGCGTCTAACTTCCCTAAAATTACCCACAAGCCCTTCCGCCACACTAACGAGAAATCTTCGTCGATCCATCACCTTCTCAGGTGGCACAGGTGTGGCATGATTTTGGTATATAATGAATGCATTCAGGGCAAGTCGCCCAAACATAAAAAAGAACACCTTGTTAGTCCATTTCACCGAACGACGTTCATCTAAGAACATATATGTTCTCATGTCTGACATGTCGACACCTCCCATATGCTGATTATAGCCGCAGGTGACTGTTGGGACACGTCGTTCTCGTCTTCTCTTTGACAGGTAAGTGGCCGGCACTGTAGTGTCATTTGTAGATATAAACATCACAGGCTTTTTGTCATGGAAGTTCACACACAAAAGGGGTCCTTTACGCATGGAGGTGATTTCCCCTTTTTTTTGTTTCACTTTCACCTGTTGAGGGATGCCCTTCCTGTTCGACCTGAGCGTACCTGTCAGGTAAGTTTTGTTCTTTAGCATGTCCTCGGCTAGGGGAATGCCCGAAAAGAAATTGTCAACATAAAGATGGTGTCCTACACCTTGAAATGGCCGCATCATTGTCATACAAACATCATAGCCCAATCCTTTGGCAGATAAAGTTGTTGCCTTACCTGCGTACATTTCGGCATTCAATGTGTATCCAGTCCTACTTTCACACAGATTCCATATCTTTATTCCGAATTTATGGTGATGTTTGTTTGCCATGTACTGGATTGCCTGTGCCCTCCCTTGAAAACCCACAAGACTTTCGTCGACTGACAGCTCTTTGCTCGGACAATAATATTTCTGAAAGTTTGAAACAAAATGTTCAAGGAAATACGATACCTGGTGCACCCGACCAGGTAAGTTTTCATCTCCCTCCTTATTGTGGAACATAGACAACAGCATGACAAATCTGTCTCGTGTCATAATCGTAGAGAAGTATGGGGTCTGTTGCGAAAGTTGTGTGCTCCAGTATTCATTGAGCCTCTTCTTTTGAATCAGTCCCATATTTATAATCAAACCCAAAAATGCACGAACCTCCGGTACAGTTGTATGACGCCATTTTTTGAAACGGGATTTATTTTTTCTTGTCCCGGCCGCCAGTTTTCTCTCCGCTTTCCTGTCGCCATATTCATTTATTTCATTGACCAGTTCGTCCAAATAATCTTCTCCAAGTAACAGCAATATATAATCAGATGGGGTTTTCACGTTGTCTGGTATCCGTCGCGGTCCATTTTGCTGTGAAAATTCCGGTACACCTGTGCGCGACTGATCAAAATTGTCCGCTGCCAAGTTTTTGACAGCTTCCCATTTGTACTGGTTTTCTGGCCGGTTTTCTCCGCTATTTTCACTGTCTGATTCGCTGTCCGATTCACTGAAAGTTTCATCTGCACCTTGGTCACTAGAATCTTCATCGGTATCTGTGCTCGGCAGCTCAAAATAATCTACATCTGATGCCGTAAATCCGTAAAAAGAGCCGTCAGAATCAGACTCGCTGTCAGCAGAAACATTGGCCGCCATTTTGGTTGAATCACGTTGAGCCGACCTTGTGAATGGAATTTCCCGCCACAAATCGCGGGAATTAGGCCATTTACACACGCTACATTTACTACAGCCAATGAAAACTACGATACTATACATTGATCGTCAATGTTCACAGAAAAAAATATGGGACAGAGTGGATTGAACCAATCGTACGACAGTTAACATAAGCCTGTACGGAGAGCCACTCATACGGCTACCCGCAGTTTTGACAGAAGCAAAGGTAAGCCAACATGGCCGCTCCCCGCATTTTACGTATAGAAAAACAAGCGCCGTTTGAGCGGCTCGCCGCAGCATAACAGTTAATGGATGCATGAGCTGTAATGGCACTGCTGTACCAGTGAAACATGGAATAGTTCCTGGAGCCGACTAGGGATCATCTGAAATTAACATTACACATGTGTCACATACATTTTACTTTCACTACACGAGGCCAAATTATGCAGAAGGCAAGCTACATACTGGTATTAAAAAATATATTCTGACAAGATCAGAGATTATGGAATACATGTGTGATAGGTGGCACAATATATTAGTATTGTATTCAAAGCCCTGTTATATTTTCGAGTCGGAGTGTACAATTCATGCACGTCTGAGGTTTTTTGGTGCTTCCGAAGTGTCTAGTCGGCAGTTTCCGTAGGTCCCCGTCAGCGTGGGTAAAGCGTCACCCACCGCCATTTTCTATTCTGACGGTACGCAGTCGAAAGTTACGCTGTTGTTTTCGATTTTCCGGTAATCTCTTGTGAGTATCTTCAATTGAATTATTGTTCTCTTGAAAGCTTGTAACTCTCGCACAATAGTGGCCAATTGTTAGAGTTTAAATTCGTTGATGTAGATAAGTATATGCATTTTTGTGTCCGTCAAAGTGAGCGCGAATTACGTTCCACGTGTTTCCAGTATGCAAGGACTTGGTCTGATAGAAATCTGTCGCATATTGTAGTTATCGCCGTCTGATCGTAACGTAATACATTATTTTTCTATGGAATTAATATTGTAAATTAGTATGCTGCTTTGTGCAGATCAGTAGATGAGAGGAAATATTTTTAATTATTTTTTTATATTATTTTTGTACACATAGCCACCCCCCACTGTCCGGATGTGTTGTGGTGTGATCTGGTGTGTTGCTATGTAGCTGCCAGGAGATGGAATTATATCTGTGACTGCGTGCTGAATTACTTCATTCATTTTTATGACGTTTTCCAACAACAATGAAGGTAAATAGTTACCATGGTTACTGATGATGTACTGAAATGTAGCCCAGATTTCTCTGTGATTTATGTATCATGGATTAATTAAATGTTGGGAACTAGTGAAGGATTTGTGAGATGAACTAGTATTGTGTGCAACGTATTAGTGTGAATTACTGTAATAATTGTAGAGATAACACATCTGAAGTAAAACCCGTCCTTCGGATGGAAAAGTTGTTTTGAACTGTAAACCGGACCGTCGGATGGGGAAAGTTTATTTTGACAAACTGTAGGTTTGTGCTTGTATCTTGACTTTTACGGTTTGAAAACCTGTCCTTCGGACGGAATATTTTACGAGATATTAATATAGCCCTTGTATATGAGATAATTGTCACGGCTGTGTATGATCAGCCATTGTATCTAGTCATTACTCTTATTATTGAATATTGTTTTGTCTGTAGGCCATGTGGTGATATTCTGGTGAAATGGTAAATGGTGTGTGACCAGTTGACCGCCTTTAAGCAAGCTACTGGGGGTAAGTCTATCATGACCCCTCATGCTATATTATTATTAAGTAATATAGGCTGAGTAGAAATAATTAACAACAAGAAGTCCTATGATATAATACAGATAATAGTAACTTTATTTCTGAAGTTCTGTGTTCACATAGTTACATTATTCAATGTTCAGATGTTCTTTACAGTATATAGAGTAGTGGGAATAAGTCCCAGTGAGTTTCATTCTGTAAAAGATCCCAGACTTGATACTTGTTATTCAGTAAGGTCACATGATCTGCCTTGGTAAACAATAATTCATATACAACACATTGCATAGTAGTGATAACTTTGCCTATGTTATGTAACGGTACATGTTCTGATATTGTTGACTGAAGTACTGAATTGTCATTCACAATTGTCCGTCCATTGCCTTTTGTAGGTATTTTTCATCCTTCCTACTGGGAGATTAAAGACAGAATCCTCATGCTCAAACTATGGACTTGGTGTCAGTTATTTAACAAACCCTAGCGGCCATTAGGGTTTACATGGTGTCAGAAGTGGGATTGGTCTAAATACCCCTGGTGGCAAGATGTCCAAGACTGTTGATGTTTTTGTGTGCCGTTTGGGAGATGTCCAATTGACTGTGAACAATTGTGTAGTACATTCGGGTACCAGACTCTGCTTGGACTGCGTGTTGCTGAAGAGACTGGAAAGATAGACTGTGTTGATGCTGGAAACTGAACTGTTCATTTGTCGGTGAAAATATGGATACAGTGGACTATCTAAATTCATGTCGTTGGTGGAATTTGATCAACTTTTCACAGAAGGTTTGGTAGGTAATTAGCAGATTAGTTACCTAGGTATCTCATTTAACTGTCATATGTTATATGTTGATGTTATTTGGTACTGTTATTATCACATGCATTATTTGTCAAATGTCTGGGTAATATCGTAATAATGGCGGAGACAGCTCTTAACAAATTGTCTGCTGAGCTCGAGCAGCTAAGAATCAAAATGAAGGAGCAGGATGAGGTTATTCGATCTCAGCAGGAGAAGGCAAACGAGATGGCTCAAGCGTATGAGAGCAAGCAATTTGTTGTTCTTCCAAGTAAAAAGTTGGACAAATTCAGAGACCGTCCTCGTAAATCAGGTGATTTGTCTATACGCGAGTGGGTCGCAGATGTGCGCAGTCACTTAGAAGCGCATAGGTTGAGTTTGGATCGATCAGCCGCATTGATCCTGGAACATTTGGGTGGTCCAGCAAAACAGGAGATACTTGGTCGCGGTGAGTCTGTTAGGGGAGATCCAGAAGAGATTTTTCGTGTTCTCTTTCGCGTCTTTGGCGATGGTGATGATTTACCGACACTGCAACAGAAATTCTACTCGTATGTTCAGGGAGAGGATGACTTAGTTTCCTGTTCTCTTGGTCTGGTAGATTTGTATGACCGGATTGTTGAACTTGATGTATCATTCCGACCTTGTCGTGAAGGAGCCCTGAAAGGAAGATTTGCGGAGTCTGTGAAAGACGAAAGCTTACGGCGTGAGCTTCGTCGATTGAATGTTGAATTTCCAGATTTGAAATTCTTTGAGCTACGCGATCGAGCAATTCGCTGGCTAGGGGCATCCGCCAAGGCACAGAAGACAAAAGTGGCTGCAGCCCAAGAGACCATGACTGAATACGGTAAAGAGTCTTACATCACACGTCAAGAAGATATAATTTCCAGGCAACAAAAGCAAATAGATCAGCTGATGTCAACAGTAGGGAAGACGACTACAGAAGGAAATTCTTCCACATATCACAGGAACCAGCGTAAAGAGCGACGTTGTTGGACGTGTGGTTCATTGGATCATATTCAGAGGGATTGCTTGAAGGAAAGCAAGAAATCTGGAAAAGGTGTTAATCAAGACCATTTAAACTAGAGAAACCTGCGGTGGCGAGCCACACCGTAGGTTACCAGTTGGATGATGGCTCACTCATAAAGAGAGCAATCGGAACCTGTCCGGAGGCTGCTGTTGAGTTACAAGGGGTGGAAGTGCAGTGTCTGTTGGACACGGGTGCACAAGTGTCTACCGTGACCGAATCCTTTTATGCGAGTAATCTACAAGGCAAGTGTGACTTGGTGGATGTGGGTCGGCTGATACGTATCTCTGCAGCGAACGGCAAGGATATACCGTTTGTAGGCTATCTGGAACTGGACTTAGTTGTATTTGGTCATGAGTTCAAGAACATGGGTTTTTTGGTGGCAAAGGATCCTGAGGATACCGCTATGAAACAACGGAAAGAACAAGTTCCTGGAGTGTTGGGATCAAATGTGTTTCGTGACATGTGCAAAAACTTGTCAGGTGAAAGTTTTCCAGATGGCAAGTGGAAGACTATTCTTGCATTGTATGGCGAAACTAGAGCTACAGAGACTGTAAATATTAAGAGTTGTAGAGTCAGAGCAGCTGGGAAGAAACCAGTACTAGTCCCTGCTTGGTCGTTACAAGTAGTTGAAGGAACTGTGAGACCCTCGGGTACAGAAACATACACTGCTATCGTAGAGGAAATTGGTGTTGCTACTCCGACTCTACAGACTGGTCTTAAACTGGGACCATCACTGGTGACCGTGGACCGATCAGGTCGTGTACCTGTACAGGTTGCTAATTTCACAGACGAGGATGTATATATCAGTCCTAGGACACCTATTGGCATACTCCGGCCAGCTCATCCTGAGCCACTGGTTGACATTGTGTTTACAGAAGCAAATGAGGCAATCATCGTTGAGAACTCTGCTGAGAATATTTCTAATAAGGAGATAGGGCAGAAGTTGTTGTCCAAGATGGATGTTGGTGAAGGCCTTGGTGGAGACCAGAGAGATCAGCTGAAGAATCTTCTCGCCGAATATGCGGATGTTTTTAGTGTTGCGGAGGACGATATAGGCTTTTGTGATGCTGTCGAGCACAGAATTATTACCGAGGATGACGTACCAGTTCGGGCACCCCATCGTCGAGTACCACCTCATCAGTGGAATGAAGTTCGAGACTATCTCCGTTCAGCACTGGATACAGGTGTTATTAGAGAATCCTCTAGCCCTTACTGTTCACCAGTCGTTCTTGTTCGTAAGAAGGACGGAAAGATACGTCTGTGCTGTGATTATCGCTCCTTGAATGCTAAAACTAAGAAGGACTCCTACCCATTACCACGTATTGAGGAAACATTTGATGTTCTTTCTGGAGCCAACTATTTCTGTAGTTTAGACTTGGCACATGGGTTTAACCAAGTTCCCGTCCGAGAGCAGGACATAGAGAAAACAGCCTTCCGTGTAGGAACTGGGGGACTGTACGAATATACAAGAATGCCATTTGGATTGACTGGGGCCCCGAGTACATTTATGAGGCTCATGGACAAGATCTTTGGAGACCAAAATTTCCAAACCCTTCTAATATACCTCGACGACATCCTAGTGTTTGGTAGGACATTCCAGGAGACCCTCAATCGTCTTGAGATGGTATTGGAGAGGCTTCGGAAATTCAACTTGAAGGTCAAGCCATCTAAATGTCAGCTCTTCAAACAAAAGTTGCGCTATCTTGGACATATGGTTTCCCAGGATGGAATACGTCCCGATCCGGAGAAGACGGCAGCAATAAGAGACTGGCCCCAGCCACGCACAGAAACAGAGCTTCGTGGATTCCTGGGAATAGCCGGATATTATAGGAGATTTGTGAAGGGATTTGCCAAGATCGCGGCACCACTACACGCTCTGCTGCACGGGCCTGGAAAGACCAACAAGAAGTCCAGAAAAAAGGTTCCATTGGGTACAGGTGCTTGGGATCCCTCCTGTGATGCATCCATGGCTGAACTCAAAGTGAAACTGACTGAAGCGCCTGTGTTGGGCTACCCAGACTTTAGCAAACCCTTTGTCCTAGAAGTTGATGCAAGTCACCTGGGCTTAGGAGCTGTCCTTTCGCAAGAGCAACCTTGTGGACCTGTTGTGCTGAGTTATGCGAGTAGAGCACTGCGACGCAATGAGAAGAATATGGAACGATACAGCAGTATGAAACTGGAACTATTGGCACTCAAGTGGGCAGTGACTGATAAGTATAGGGACATGTTGATTGGAGCAAAGTGTACAGTCTACACAGACAATGATCCACTGACTTACATAAGAACGACAGCAAAACTTGGGGCAACTGAGATGAGATGGGTTGGCCAACTGGCACAGTTTGATCTTGATATCAAGCACCGATCTGGGAAGACCAATAAAAATGCGGATTCCCTGAGCCGGAAGATTGAACATACTCCTGAAGTTCAACGACTTGAAGAAGTCTTCGTACAGAGTGGACACAGCTACGTATCTTCCACACCTCTTCCGAGAGACCTCACAGAAACAATTGGGACAGTGATCAGCCAGGTTTGGATGGAAGAAGTCAACGTTCCACAACAACGACATGGGCCTGAGCCAGTGTTGTCGTCTGATATTCCGCGTCTTTCGCGATCGGAGCTTAGTGACCTTCAGAAAACAGATCCAGATGTTGGCCGTCTTCATGTCTTTTGGGAACAAAAGAGACTACCAACATACAGATTGCTAGGGGGTGAGAGTAAACGTGTGAAGAAGCTCGTCAAGTCTTGGGACCGTCTTGTCAAGGTTGATGGTGTCCTGTATAGGAGGATACAGAAGAATGGCAACGAGGTTCGACAAGTTCTTCTACCAGAGACTCTGAAATCTAAAGTGTTGGCTGCGGTCCATGACGAAATGGGACATCAAGGATATGACCGGACTCTGTCTCTACTCACAGCTAGATGTTACTGGCCCTTCATGGCTAAAGAAGTGGCCACCTATTGTACTGAATGCAGTAGGTGCATGCTGGGTAAGAAGGGCAGGAACGTCAAAACATCAATAGGATCCCTCATCGCAAAGAGACCTTTGGAGATCTTAGCTATGGATTTTACGGTGCTCGAGAAAGGCTACAACAACCTAGAGAATGTGCTGGTATTAACTGACGTGTACACTAAGTTTACACAAGCGGTTGCCACAAGGGATCAATCTGCAAAGACAGTGGCACGTGTTCTAGTTCAAGAATGGTTTGTGCGGTATGGTGTTCCGAGAAGGTTACATAGTGACCAGGGCCGAAATTTTGAAGGAAAGGTCATCGAAGAACTGTGTGCTATGTATGGTATCACTAAGACCAGGACGATGCCATACCATCCCGAGCAGAATGGACAGTGTGAGAGATATAACAGAACACTGCACAACCTTTTGAGTACACTGCCCCCAGAGTCAAAACGCAAATGGCCACTGCTTCTGCCAGAATTAACTCATGCATACAACTGTACACCTCATGCAACAACTGGGTTTGCTCCATTTTATCTGTTTTTCGGGCGCGAGCCGAAGCTGCCTGTAGACCTTATGCTAGGAGAGACTGCGGATCCAGAACAAGCGCCTCAAGAGGAGTGGGTAACTGAACACCACCAGAGACTACAGAGTGCATTCCAGTTGGCAAGCGAAAGGTTGGAACGTGAAGCAGTAAAGCGTCAGGACAGATACAACAAGAATGCAGGCAACTATCCTTTACAGATAGGATCACGTGTCTTCCTCAAGAATCGTGTTGTAGGTCGTCACAAGATTCAAGATGAGTGGTTACCTGAACCTCATAAAGTGGTTGCTAAAGTTGGTGACAATATGTTCACAGTAGAGCCATTAGCTGGAGACATTAAGCAAAAGACCGTACATCGACAAGACTTGTTGGATTCGAAGGCTTTGGTTAGTGATGTAGCCCCAGCCAGTTTGAAGGAAGCGGATTCAGAGGTACAAACTGCGAATACCGCTGTAACGAAACCTCAAAGTGATGAGGACGAGGAGTCATACGGACTACTTATACCAGTAAATTGTGTTGATTCAACTGAATCACAACCAGATGAACTTGAACAATTGGATGATGAGCCTGCTGAACAGCAAGGCCATGGTAGTGCTTCCTGTACAGCAGGGGAGCCTGAACGGGTACTCGATGACCAGGATAAGGACGGAGCAGTCTCTGACCTTCCTGATAATGAGCCACCATTACGTAGGAGTAGCCGTACCACAGCTGGACAGCACATGAACCCTTACAATCTACCACGTTCTGCTGTGAACCAAGGGTTAACTGCAAATACTGGTGTGGACCCAAATGTATTGTCTAACATAGCTCAAACACAGCTGTTACTAGTGCAAATGTTAGCCGGTGTTACTGTTACACCAACTTCGTAGTCTTTTTCTTCATGTATATAGATTATCGTATTGCTGAGACAGCAATATCTTAGCAGGGGAGTGTGATAGGTGGCACAATATATTAGTATTGTATTCAAAGCCCTGTTATATTTTCGAGTCGGAGTGTACAATTCATGCACGTCTGAGGTTTTTTGGTGCTTCCGAAGTGTCTAGTCGGCAGTTTCCGTAGGTCCCCGACAGCGTGGGTAAAGCGTCACCCACCGCCATTTTCTATTCTGACGGTACGCAGTCGAAAGTTACGCTGTTGTTTTCGATTTTCCGGTAATCTCTTGTGAGTATCTTCAATTGAATTATTGTTCTCTTGAAAGCTTGTAACTCTCGCACAATAGTGGCCAATTGTTAGAGTTTAAATTCGTTGATGTAGATAAGTATATGCATTTTTGTGTCCGTCAAAGTGAGCGCGAATTACGTTCCACGTGTTTCCAGTATGCAAGGACTTGGTCTGATAGAAATCTGTCGCATATTGTAGTTATCGCCGTCTGATCGTAACGTAATACATTATTTTTCTATGGAATTAATATTGTAAATTAGTATGCTGCTTTGTGCAGATCAGTAGATGAGAGGAAATATTTTTAATTATTTTTTTATATTATTTTTGTACACATAGCCACCCCCCACTGTCCGGATGTGTTGTGGTGTGATCTGGTGTGTTGCTATGTAGCTGCCAGGAGATGGAATTATATCTGTGACTGCGTGCTGAATTACTTCATTCATTTTTATGACGTTTTCCAACAACAATGAAGGTAAATAGTTACCATGGTTACTGATGATGTACTGAAATGTAGCCCAGATTTCTCTGTGATTTATGTATCATGGATTAATTAAATGTTGGGAACTAGTGAAGGATTTGTGAGATGAACTAGTATTGTGTGCAAACGTATTAGTGTGAATTACTGTAATAATTGTAGAGATAACACATCTGAAGTAAAACCCGTCCTTCGGATGGAAAAGTTGTTTTGAACTGTAAACCGGACCGTCGGATGGGGAAAGTTTATTTTGACAAACTGTAGGTTTGTGCTTGTATCTTGACTTTTACGGTTTGAAAACCTGTCCTTCGGACGGAATATTTTACGAGATATTAATATAGCCCTTGTATATGAGAGAATTGTCACGGCTGTGTATGATCAGCCATTGTATCTAGTCATTACTCTTATTATTGATTAAATTATCGCTGCAATATATCACAAAACTGCGTTCGAACCACTCAAATCCTGCATTTAACTGTGTTTTCAACCCTGAGTACGCAGATTTATATTCGCTAAAACCCTCGATTATTCCACCTCTTGGAATCCGTATGAAACCACATCTTGTAGCAGCTGGTATTAAAGTTAGTCAGATTTTACCTAACGAGCTCTTGCCAACTCCACCATGGCAGTTAGCCACACCAGAAGTAGATATTTCACTGACTAAATATAAAAAGGCAGACACGAGCCAGCTCGTGTATACTCAGGAATTCGGTCTACTGAGAGAGAAATACAGTTCACATCAGGCTATTTATACAGATGGTTCTAAAGATGGTGAGAGAGTAGCATGTGCTACTATCTTTAGTTCCAAAACTAAAACGTATCGACTGCCAGGTAAAAGTTCCATATTTACTGCAGAAGCAAAAGCTCTATTATCTGCTTTGGAAGGTATTGGATCCACTAGAAGGAAAAAATATGTCATATTCTCAGATTCACTGTCATGCCTTAAAGCAATTAAAAATGGAAATTCCACTCATCCCACCATCTTGGAAATTCTACAATTATATGACACCAGATTTGATCAACAGATAGATATTGTGTTTTGTTGGGTGCCTAGTCACGTTGACATCAAAGGCAACACTGAAGCTGATAGACTAGCTAAGGCAGCTTTAGATGGAGAAGTTGACCCTGTTGGTCTCCCATACAGCGATTTCAGACCATCTATCTGCGCATATGTAAGAAGGCTGTTTCAATCGCTATGGGATACTATGAATAATAACAAACTTCACGAGTTCAAAAAAACGGTTGGTTATACTCACCTGAACAGTCATAAACGCTTTGACCAGGCCATGATTAGACGATGTAGGATCGGTCACACACGATTAACTCATGAATATTTACTAAAACAGGAGCCGATTCCAAGGTGTATACCTTGCCATGAAGATCTGACGGTGAGACATATTCTCGTGGACTGCATAGATTTTAAAACTGTAAGAGATACTTTTTATCGAGCAGATACGCTGGAAGATCTTTTTAGCAGAGTGAAAGAAGATTGTATTTTAGGTTATTTGAGAGAGATTGGTTTGTTGTACAAATTTTAATGTTTGTACCTGTTTTAACGCATTAGTTTACCGAGTTTTTGAATTGATTGCTTAGAATTTTGTTTGATCGTCGCTATATAGCTGAAATATTGCTGAATGCGACGTTAAACCCTAATTCTCTCTCTCTCTCTCTCTCTTATTATTGAATATTGTTTTGTCTGTAGGCCATGTGGTGATATTCTGGTGAAATGGTAAATGGTGTGTGACCAGTTGACCGCCTTTAAGCAAGCTACTGGGGGTAAGTCTATCATGACCCCTCATGCTATATTATTATTAAGTAATATAGGCTGAGTAGAAATAATTAACAACAAGAAGTCCTATGATATAATACAGATAATAGTAACTTTATTTCTGAAGTTCTGTGTTCACATAGTTACATTATTCAATGTTCAGATGTTCTTTACAGTATATAGAGTAGTGGGAATAAGTCCCAGTGAGTTTCATTCTGTAAAAGATCCCAGACTTGATACTTGTTATTCAGTAAGGTCACATGATCTGCCTTGGTAAACAATAATTCATATACAACACATTGCATAGTAGTGATAACTTTGCCTATGTTATGTAACGGTACATGTTCTGATATTGTTGACTGAAGTACTAAATTGTCATTCACAATTGTCCGTCCATTGCCTTTTGTAGGTATTTTTCATCCTTCCTACTGGGAGATTAAAGACAGAATCCTCATGCTCAAACTATGGACTTGGTGTCAGTTCTTTAACAAACCCTAGCGGCCATTAGGGTTTACACATGTAATTCTAAATTCTAAAGAATAATTCACTATTTGCATATATTGTAAATCATGTCTGGAGAGAGGCCTTCCAGTCTCACATGTGCTAGCCTACCCGATACGGGTTTCACAATGTTAAAATGACGTGACGTTGCGACATCGAGAGGAGCATACTGTATGTTATAACATGTGGCATGTATGGGAGCCCATGACGTTACGTCATGAGGTTGCAAAATTAACTTGGAAAATCCCTAGTAGCTAGAGAAACTTTGCGCAATTTATGTGTGAAGCTCTTGGTGAACCGAGATGAAATTTGGACACAGTAATGTTATTATTAATATTGACCGTTTAAAAGTTATCGCTTTCAAAGTACAGGTACAACATGCTCAATGTCTATCCCATCACAATGGCCCGTAAAAGACACTGCATTTGTAACAGCATCAGATGTCACTACTATCGGTTCCGGATATAGTGGCACACCATTGGCCTTCTGGGCATTCACAATAGTTCTGAAACTGGACAGCGGTTGCCCATCTACTGCCAGAAGATAAGCAGACTTTATTAGCTTCTTATAAGCATCTCTTGATGCTTTGTGAAGTGCTTGATCAATAAGAGACTGGTCCCGTTTTTTTGTTGACCAGGAGCACATCCGCCTGAAACATTCTCATAATGAACACTCAGTTTGTGCACTTTAGATAGCGATGCCAATGCTCACCAGGTGGCGCGGTCCGCGCCATATATGCAAATGACGAACAATGACCCCCATCAACCCGGGACACAGTGCTCTTCTTTTACATAGATTTACCATATTAAATCAAATGAGAGGTGACGTGAAGGTGCGACGGTTATGAGAACGGGGTCTTAAATTGCGCGTATTTCGCAGTTTAGAGACTGAAGACACGTGGACCAGGCGGTGAGGTTGAAATATTGACGGTAAGTATAATAAAATGCAACCTAAAGTATAATACGCATCTGTAACATCGATCAGTCGCATATTTCTTATCTTTGTGAGCATTATGGCCTGTTTCTGGGATTAAAATTAGCCGACAAGTGTTATTTTGAAGCTGTATACTTTCACTATCAGTGCTTCCCAGACAAAGAGAAGTCATCTTGCGCAAATACCCTGTTCAGCTCATGTCATTAAACGGCGGGAATGTTCTGACAGAAAATACGCTTTTCTATATCGCTTTAAGTGCATTCGCTTCAATGAACTAAATGTCCCTATTCAAATTTAGTTTCTTTCATTCTTAATCACTGAGTTGTACACTTATGATGATGTGTAGGTTTAAAAAATTATTCCAAATGAACTCTAAGTTAATTTTCTTAGATGGGGTCATCTTTTTCCTTTTTTTCAGAAAGTAGCGGCAAGAGTTATTTGCCCTTGAGTGACTTGTGTTCCCCCAGTATGCAACTGAACCAGACGACATTTATGTTTTTCCATTGTGCTACTTCCAAGGATTAATAAAATATATAGTTTTAGTATATTCAAGTCTTTTGTGAAATTCATGTAGCATAGCTACTTTAGCAGGTTGGGGAAAATACCTTGATCGAGGTATTATACCTTTATCGGGGTGTCATACCTCGATCGACGTATAGGCCTATACCTAGATTGGGGTATGGGGCTATGTCAACTTCAGTTTTTGTCAATTTATGGAAAATGTGGACATCCACACATACCGTGGACTGTATGGATCTTTCAACAACATCTATGGCTTCATTGTTCCACGATTTTCACAGCAACTTATTGCTTCGTTTTATGCGACTAATCAATCAAATTAGCCACTCTAATATTTCAAAAATGAAACATGGTTTCAAATGACATATTCAGTGAAATTTATTATGTAAATGAAAATGCCATGTGATGGCATACTTCCATCTCAAAGTCATATCCATGTTGCATGATGTAGATGCACTGACTGATGAATAAATTTGATTAAATTGTCTGATGCAATGCACAATCGCCTAGCATGCATACACATGGCAGGTCATAATACCCAGAGCAGAGGTCTGTTTTTTATGTGCACATGCTAGCAGTTTAGATTATGTATCTGTCAGTTGAACTTGATTTATTAACTAGGCATTGCCTCCCAAATCCTGCAATTTGCACATGACCTTGATATGGAAGTATGCCACTCCATGCTTTTTTCATTTACAGAATAAATTTCACCGAATAAGTCATTTGAAGCCGTGTTTCATTTTTGAAATATTGAAGTGGCTAATTTGAATGATTAGTCGCATAAAACGAAGCAATACGTTGCCATGAAAATCATGGAATAATGAAGCAATGGATGCTGTTGAAAGATTCATGCAGTCCGGCATGTTTGTGAATGTCCACATTTTCCATAAAGATATAAAAACTGAAGTTGACATAGCCCTATACCCCAATCGAGGTATAGGCTAATACCTCGATCAAGGTATAATACCCCGATCAAGGTATAATACCTCGATCAAGGTATTTTCCCCAACCTGTTGCACATGACCTTGATATGGAAGTATGCCACCCCATGCTTTTTTCATTTACAGAATAAATTTCACCGAATATGTCATTTGAAGCCGTGTTTCATTTTTGAAATATTGAAATGGCTAATTTGAATGATTAGTCGCATAAAACGAAGCAATACGGTATGTTGCCATGAAAATCATGGAATAATGAAGCAATGGATGCTGTTGAAAGATTCATACAGTCTGGCATGTTTGTGAATGTCCACATTTTCCATAAATATATAAAAACTGAAGTTGACATAGCCCTATACCCCAATCGAGGTACAGGCTAATACCTCGAGCAAGGTATAATACCTCGAGCAAGGTATAATACCCCGATCAAGGTATTTTCCCCAACCTGTTTAGACGAGAAATGTCTGCTAACTGTATACTTGTACCACTCACGTATCTGTCAATATCTTTCAGGGCTTGTCCTTTAACAGTGTTTGTCAGTCTGTCTCCGTGTTTGGCACACAAAGTACACCACACGCACACGCGAACGAGCATCTCTCGACCATCGATCTTCTGTGTCATAGTCGATCAACCCGCCTGTATTCCACGTTAAAAAAGTTGCTAATTGTACACTATTTCCTTTACCGGTGGCCATAACAAATTGTATAGAAGGATCATCCAATTTCAGTCCAAATTAAAGTTCATTTGTGTAATGTCAATAGTTCAAAATCAAAAATGGCGGCTGAAGGTGCGTTACAAATTTTTACTCGGAAACGGACCGAAACACATTTTTGATAAAGTTGAATGCGATCAATGTAATGTGGTACAATTGATTTAATTAAAAGAAATCAAATTGTTTTTAGATTATAGATAATCATGTATGTGTACGATAGGAAATGTTATTGACGTAAATTGTCATTTAGAGCAGTATATTGAAAACCACGAGAAATACGGATTCCGGACTAGAGTTCAAGTTAGCATTTTCGATTGACTGAAGGCCACTAAATCTACCACAAACAAAAAAGAGTTCTCCGTTCAACTCGGCATGTCGTCTGACGGCTCACAACAACAACCAGAGTTGATATTTTTGTTCTTTTGTACCATTCTCGGCGTGCGCGATTTATCACGCCCCTGAGAATAAAATCAGGCGCGCTGTGGTGCGCGATCACACTCGCGCACCTCAAAAACGAAAGACTGTAAACCTGAAAATGAAATTTGAATTTATCGGTTACTCACCTGGCTCTGTCGCTTAAGGCCTTTGTACTGGCATCCATCCTTGCAACCTCACCTTGACAAGCATTTCTCTTTCCATTTATAGCAGTAATACTAGAATATATTTGCACAAAATTTCTCGCCCATGTCGAAGTTGTATAATATGACAAGAGACTGTTTTGATTAAAACCTTGCAAAAAACAGCACAACACCAAAGATAATATGATGGATAATTCTCACAATTTGGAAAATCTGTTTTCTTCAATTCTCCATAGACATTGCATTTTGCACACTTGATAGTAAAAACACCTAAATTGTTCAATTAGAATTGCCCAGCCTTTGTGCTCATGGTATCTGTGGTGGAGAAAGTCCCACTGTTCAGTCACAGACAGGGTGGCAAGGTCTTGCAGGCTAAAGCATACACCCAAGTTCATATGCAAATATTCTTCCAAAGCCAAAGAACTGGGAAACACTGAAGGAATCAATGCAATGGGCTTGTAAATGCAGGTCACCTGTGGAATCCAGATCCCAATTTGTATGCAAATACTCAAAGCCCCAAACAAAAGTTTCTGCCAGTCAAGATTGTCAGAGGCAGCCTGCCACTCATTTACATTTCAAAGACATGTTTCCTGAATAGACTGCAGTCACTGGCTTGATGCAATGACTTTGGTTTAAATGCCTATCTGACAGGTATAGTGAATATTCATCCCCAAAATACTTTTGGAGAATTCAAAAACAAATGTTCAATATATTTCCCATTATACTGTAACAGGGGTCGAAATAATCAAAATAATTTACCTGTCACACGAGACAGGTGACCAAAAAGCATACCTGTCACTTTCAAGAATGACCTGAACATGCGATCGCTGAAATTGTCAAGTACATGTAATTCAAGATTAATGTCAAAACTACATGTTGCCAGCTACCAGTAAATTAATGACACATTGTTTCCATGCACTAATTGGCATCTCTTTTGAATGAATTTTGTAAAAGGTATATTTTGAACACGAAGAAATAATTATTGGCTACCTGTCACTGGAGACAGGTACTTTATTTCCCTACCTGTCTCTTTCAAAAATTACCTGTCAGGGACAGGTAGACAGGTGTAAATTTCGACCCCTACTGTAAATGTTAAATAATTTGATTAGTTAATATATATAAAACTATGTTGCTTTCTTATATCTCTTCGACATGGGCGAAGCATTTCTTGGAAATATGTTTCAATATTGCTGTGCACATGGGAGCTCAAGCTTGTATCTTTGTTATATTTTGAGTGCCCAAATGGATGCCAGCACAAAGGCCTCAAGAAATTATTCTGGCAAACGATGGAAGTTTAACAGGCATAGTGGACTAAAATACATATACAGGACAGTATCATGACAAAGTTAGCCACAAAATTACCTAATTAGTCCGTCTATCATGTCTTTATTTATTCAATTTACAAACTAGAAATAATAATAATAATAGAGTCTACGTTATTGCAGACTCAATATTCATGTACAGATGTTGTAGGGCATAGGCCTATGCAAAATAAACAGCGGGCTTACGGGTAACAATTAGGCCTACTATATATCATGGCTCATCGATTTAATAGTTCCTTAATTGACGTGCGCTCAAAACTGGTCCTCTGATGCTCTTGTAGAAATTCTTGGTATACTGTTCGTTGTAAATTTAAGGACAGCTTTCCGTCCAGTCTCCGTGCACTGGAATCTTAGCGCAAACCTATGTCAGTTTCCGACCTGTTTCTGCGCAACCGGAAACAGGCTAGAAACTTAATAGCAGTTTCCAGTCCATTTCCGCTGCATTGGAAACAGAGCGGAAACTGACATCAGTTTCTGACCAGTTTCTGGTGAAGCGGAATCTGGGCGGAAATTTAACAACAGGTTTTTGTCCAGTTTCCATGTACCGGAATCTTGGCGGAAACCTAGGTCAGTTTCCAGTCTATTTCCGCTGGATTGGAAACATGGGGGAAAATCGCGTTGGTTTCCAAGCTGTTTCTGCTCGAGCGGAAACAGGTCTGAAACTCCAGCACCAGTTTTCAGTCCATTTCCGATGCATTGAAAACAGAGCGGAAACTAACATCAGTTTCTGACCAGTTCCCGCTGGAGCGGAATCTGGGCGGAAATTTGACAACAGGTTTTTGTCCAGTTTCCATGTAACGGAATCTTGGCGGAAACCTAGGTCAGTTTCCGATCTGTTTCTGCTCAAGTGGAAGCCGGCTGGAAACTTGAATAGCGGTTTCCAGTCTATTTCCGCTGGATTGGAAACATGGGGGAAACTCGCGTTGGTTTCCGAGCTGTTTCTGCTCGAGCGGAAACAGGTCGGAAACTTCAGTACCAGTTTTCAGTCCTTTTCCGATGCATTGGAAACAGAGCGGAAACTAACATCAGTTTCCCACCCGTTTCCGCTGAAGCGTAATCTGGGCGGAAATTTAACAACAGGTTTCTGTCCAGTTTCCGTGCACCGGATTCTTGGCGGAAACAAAAACACCTGTTTCCACTGGTTTCCGCATCACGGAAACAGGCTGGAAATGGGGTGTTACAGTTTCCAACTGGTTTCCGCCAAGAATCCGCATTTTTGGAAACCAGTACATTTCACCCAGTGAGAACATCACCTAAAGAAAGGTTGTATGTCGAAGCGGATGAATTTCCTTTAGAACTTCGGAGAATTAAATTATCACTGCAATATATCACAAAACTGCGTTCGAACCTCTCAAATCCTGCATATAACTGTGTTTTCAACCCTCAGTACGCAGATCTCTTTTTAAAGAAACCCTCGATTATTCCACCTCTTGGAATCCGTATGAAACCACACCTTGTAGCAGCTGGCATTAAAGTTAGTCAGATTTTACCTAACGAGCTCTTGCTAACTTCACCATGGCAGTTAGCCACGCCAGAAGTAGATATTTCACTGGCTAAATATAAAAAGGCAGACACGAGCCAGCTCGTGTATACACAAGAATTTGGTCTACTGAGAGAGAAATACAGTTCGCATCAGGCTATTTATACAGATGATTCTAAAGATGGTGAGAGAGTAGCATGTGCTACTAACTTTAGTTCCAAAACTAAAACGTATCGACTGCTAGGTAAAAGTTCCATATTTACTGCAGAAGCAAAAGCTCTATTATCAGCTTTAGAAGGTATTGGATCCACTAGAAGGAAAACATATGTCATATTCTCAGATTCACTGTCATGCCTTAAAGCAATTAAACATGGAAATTCCACTCATCCCACCATCTTGGAAATTCTACAATTATATGACACCAGATTTGATCAACAGATAGATATTGTGTTTTGTTGGGTGCCTAGTCACGTTGACATCAACGGCAACACTGAATCTGATAGATTGGCTAAGGCAGCTCTAGATGAAGAAGATGATTTCAGACCATCTATCTGCGTTTATGTATGAAAGCTGTTTCAATCTTTATGGGATACTATGGATAATAACAAACATCACGAGTTCAAAAAAACGGTTGGTTATACTCACCTGAACAGTCATAAACGTTTCGACCAGGCCATGATTAGACGATGTAGGATCGGTCACACACGATTATCTCATGAATATTTACTAAAACAAGAGCGGATTCCAAGGTGTATACCTTGCCATGAAAATCTCACGGTGAAACATATTCTCATAGACTGCATAGATTTTAAGACGGTAAGAGATACTTTTTATCGAGCAGCTACGCTGGAAGATCTTTTTAGCAGAGTGAAAGAGGATTGTATTTTAGGTTATTTGAGAGAGATTGATTTGTTGTACAAATTTTAATGTTTGTACCTGTTTTAACGCATTAGTTTACCGAGTTTTTGAATTGATTACTTAGAATTTTGTTTGATCGTCGCTATATATCTGAAATATTGCTGAATGCGAAGTTAAACCTTAATTCTCTCTCTCTCTCGTCCCAAGTTGAATTTCTGTTGTCTCTCGTTTTTCTGAGACACGCATCGCATCATCGCTTTTAACAGTTCTCCATCAGTTGACGTGGAGCTATGTAACAAAGGCTTCAAGTCAGAACGAATCGTTTCACTCAAAAGTCCAGTGTATACGGCATGACGAAACATTGAGTTGACAAGGACAGGATCGTAGTTCAGTCCTGAATCCTGTTCTTTGGACGCAAACAGCGTCTTTTGACGCAAGTTCAACATCCGCATTAAAAACTCTTGTGGGTCTTCATTTGATCGTTGAGTTGCGTTGCCAAGGGATTGATATAATTCCGTAGCACTAGGCTCCAGGTAATGGGTCGTAATGAGCCCACGAACCTCTTCTAATGGCAGGTCAGGTGCACCACAAATGTCCAGATAACTGCGAAGGTGCGAGTTTGGTTCAATGGCGCGTCTTATAGCGTTTATTACCTCTATTTCAGAATGTCCCTTCCGGATACCCTCCTCGATCTGTCTTAACAGAGAGTTGTACTGTAGGGCATTTTTAGACTTTCCAATCTGGCCGAAGATTTTGAATTCCCTCTTCCATGCCAAGAGTTCCGGCTTGATCTATATGGGAACAGTCTCTTGGGCTTGATACACATGTTGTTGTTCACCAGTATCTTCAAATGATTGACCACTTGGCAGTCTACCTAGGAAGGCATCAATACCAAGTAAAGTTGCACGGCCTCCATCTTCTTTAGTCACTTCATCGTCAAGAAACCGAAAAATGCCTTCAACTGCCTTTGGACGCGTACTCGTCTCTTCACAAACTATTCCATATTTATCGATCAGTTCCTTCAGTTCGTCCAGGTTTTGTGTCAGAATTTTGCCCAACACGTCTAACTTCAGTTCTTCTGGTGTTGCCATGGTTGCTGCTGTTCAACTTTAGCTCTACTAGCTACCTGTCACCAAGTATCGCTCCGTCTCTCCTCCCGGACAGGCCCCCAGAATGTAACGGTCCGGAGTTCTGTGGGAGAGTAAAAGAATTAATAAAACTGGAGCTTTTCTCAATCACACTTTAATTAAGATGGCGACCACAGCAAACAACGCCGGGTCACGTGATTTCTTGACCTATCTCGCTTCTGTCTGACTAGAGTTGTTCCCCCTAGACCAGTGACAGATTCTCACATCAGATATAGATAATCCACACAATAGAATATACAGAGTAATAAAATTAAAAAAATAGGTTGCCCACAATAAGACACGGTTACAGTGGCATGGAATGCACCTTGGGACTGTCTTTTTTTCAGTAAATGTTCGTGACGATTGAAACAGCCGTCTCACATAAGTACAGATAGAGGGTCTGAAATCGCTATATGGGATTCCAACAGGATCGACCTCATCATCTAGGGCTGCCTTAGCCATTTTATCAGCCTCAGTATTACCTTCGATGCCAACGTGACTAGGCAACCAACAAAACACAATTTTTATCTCTTGATCAAATCTAGTCGTGTAGTTGTAGAGTACTCAAGATAGTGGGATGAGTCGAGTTACACTTTTAATCGCTTGGAGGCATGATAGTGATTCTGATAATGACATTTTCCCCCTTTTAGTGAACCCAATACCTTCCAAAGCCAACAATGTACATGGTTGTATATCGAGATAAATAGCGCAAAAGTTACAAATATATACTTGCTTTCCAACCCATATCTACTGCATAACCATGATAGTTGAAATCATTGTACACAAAGTTATACATGTGAACAAACGAACACACAGGCATGATTACGATAAGCAACACTTACCCTATCAGTGTGACAGGGGTTATCTCCATGATAAGCCGTACAAGGCAATCTACACACACGTCTGTATAAAACAAGTATATAACTCACTCAAATTGACAGGAGGAATGATTTATACACATGATATATTGGAATGTAATATCATATCTGAATTACTGTGAAAACAATTGAATATTAATTGGAAATAATTACAAATGCTTAGTGTATATGGCATATATGCACATTGGATTAATGCATTTACTGTCTGCCGTACATCGGAACCAGAAGTAAAAAAATAATCCACCATTCCACAATATAAAAGAAACAATCCTTACAATCTCCACACCACAGAATCCAGGGATACGAATGCCAGCTAATAAATATATCTCATTCATTTTACTTTACGAAATAGCAACGATTATAATTTATATTTTGATATACATACATACATTAACAAATGACACTATGAACGAATGGACTTATCCGTCAGATGCACGCCATAGATATCAGATACGTATGTCTACAATCCGCTCATTGCCCAATAAGCCAAAACAGGGTAAAATATATACCAATAAGTTGGCGCCGACAGTCTGTCCTGAGACGGCACTCAGGTCTAATAAACAAAAGGAAATATAAAAACAAAGCCACGGAATACTCCCATCGATGCCGTGAACTCTTGAAAGTCTAATCACATGAAATTAACAAGGCAAGTTCAAACACTAAAACGGGGCAAATCAAAGTGAGGGCACAAACCAATGCGCTCGCATGTCGTACCGAGGGTTTGAATCAATGCGACCACATGTAATATAATCCCGAACGATGCAATAAACAATATATATAAAATGTAACACGGCCACAACGCAACACACTGATTGAGCTTGATAATTTTTTTGAATTTATCTGCTGAAACTACAAACACAATTTATGTACAAGTAAGATGGCAATATAAATGTGGCATGAGCAATTAGCTCACATAATGCAAAGTTAAGCTTATATAGAATGCAAAGGCAATAAGGCACAGCAAACTGGGGGAGTTGCCCCCGCTATATATATTCCTTATCGCGAAGGCTAGAGGGCTGGAACTTACCACACTATATCTTTGGGTCAAGCTCTACAAGGATATGTAAAAAAGTGCAAGATGGCGTCCATGATGACGTCACAATGAGGTCCTTTTCAAAAAGCATTTTTTGACTTCTTATTTTTAGTTTTCTCTCCAACAAAACTAAATGATAAATTAGTAAATAATAATCTGATATGAAATAAAATGTTTTACCCAGTTTCCCATGCAAAAAATCTAAAAGATTGAAGAAATCTGCCGAAAACCTCAATTTACCTATGATTCTCTGCTCGGGTCATGCAAATAGGCTCAAAATAACCTTAATAATGAGAATCTACAAAGTCACGGAGTTTCAGCTCTCAATCTTTTGTCGTCCCGCAGATAGGAGCAAACAAATAAAACGAAGGGGGGGGGGGGGTGAAGAGGATTAAATTTCTGAGCTTCCGTCTGTTCACCTGTTTTCAGCGGCTCTGATTTGCTAAATATTTGATTTTAGTTAAGAGATTATTGTTGAAAATTCTATTCCAAGCAAGACGAAATCCTTCACCCAGTCTAGCTTTACAGCCTCACATAGTTTTATGTTTGATCCGCTGTGGTTTTGCCAACGTTTATTTTGAGACCAGATATAATGTAAAATCGATCCAGGATGAATAGTGAACTTCTTAATGAAAATTCTCAATCGTCAATAAATACGGTGTTAAAGGATTGCCTTTCCCACGCCCTCGAGTATTGGGAAAAGGCTGAGAGGTTACGGTTTTGAACCACACATGTTTAGATATCTTCGGAAAAACACAGGGGCTGTAGTAGTAAAAGGGGCAAAGCAGAAAAGTAACCCTAACCAGAAGTTTCAACGAAATAATTTTGGCTACCAGAATGCAAATCTGGTGTGTACTAACTGCAAACATGGTGTAAATGCTCGGTGCCCAGCAGCGGGTAAACGCTGCAACATATGTGATAAATACAACCGTCGATCTAGATCCAGTCAAAATTCCAGAGGTGTGCGCCAGGTTGTATCTACATTTGACCCACCTGAAGATGACACATTTTCTTGGATCCGTTACATGCAGTGATGACGTGGATGCCGGAAAATAAATCTGATGATTTCTGGATCCCCCGTGGTCTTCAAGATAGATACAGGAGCAGACACAACGGTGATGTCTGAGAAAACGTACCTTTCTCTCGCATAACGTCCTAAACTGGAGAATGCCAATTCCAAATTATCAGGTCCAGGCGGTTTTTTCGATTGTAACTTGGAACAATTCATTGCTCGTATAAATCACAAAGGTCAAGCATACAGTTTTCGCGTATTCGTAGTGGCTGGTTCCCAAGTCAACGACTTACTGGGCCGTGGTGTAGCGCTTAGTATGGGACTCGTGAAGCGAGTTTGTGAAATCAACAGTGATTTATTCGAAAAAGGTGGTCTTTTGAAAGGAGATCCAGTGAAAATCGTTCTCCGCGACGATGCTCAGCCGTATAGTGTACACACTGCTAGGAGAGTGCCATTTCCATTGCTTCCAAAGGTAGAACAGGAACTGAACAGAACGATTGATGAAGGCATTATTGAGCGGGTGACTGAACCAACCGAGTGGCGTGCACCCATGGTACCAGTGGTCAAGGAATCGGGAATGTGTAATGTGAGAAATACATTCTACCTACGTTGGAGGATGTAGCGCCAAAGTTAGCTGGAGCCACAGTTTTTTCAACTTTGGGTGCCGCTAGTGGATTTCATCAAATTCCACTCGACAAAGAAAGTTCACGTCTCACAACGTTCATCACTCCCCTGGGGGTTTTTGCTTTCGCCGGGTCCCGTTTGGAATCACCTCAGCTCCTGAAATTTTCCAACGCAAGATGGCCGACCTACTTGGCGATGAAGAGGGTGCCGTCGCATGTATGGACGACATTCTTGATTTTGGCAAAACAATGGCTCAACATGATGCGCGTCTCAATCGAGTGCTCGATAAAGCCCGAGATGCCGGCCTACGTCTACAAAGAACGAAATGTCACATCATAAAGCCAAAGATTGACTAGCATGGACATTGCATTCATGTCGGTGAAGTGAGTGCGAATCCCGAGAATAACAGCGAATGCCGAGAATAACAGAGTTACGGTACGTCGATTGATTGGCCTGGGTAACTATTTGGGTCGATTTCTGCCGGATCTCTCCACAACCATGAGTCCAATGACTGACTTATTGAAATCGGACGTCGCATGGTTTTGGGGTACGCAACAAGAAGCGCACTAATTTCCATGAAGAGAATGCTACTCACAACGCCAGCTTTAGCATTCTATGATCCTAGTAAGCCAACAGTGGTAAGTGCGGATGCTAGTAGTTACGGGCTGGGTGGCGTATTGTTCCAGCAGCACGATGGAGAACTGAAACCAGTCGCTTTCTGTTCACGGACTTTGAACCAACAGAACGCAAATACGCACAAATTGAGAAGGAGATTTTGGCCTCAGTCTGGGCATGTGAACGGTTTCAGCGTTATCTTGTCGGTTTGGCACGAAGAAGTGAATAAGAATCGTAATATGAACCGTCCAATCCCAAGGGGCGAACCACTACCTGTAACTTAGCTTCAATTGCCGCTGGAATCAATGTAGTGGGGTGGCCAACCTGGTCAATATAAGTGAGGAGTGGAAACGAGTCCTCTATCCTAGCGGTCGCCAGCAGGAACTGTGAAAGAGCAGACGCCGGGCATAATGGATTCTTAGTGAGAAAAGGTACGGCTACCTCATGAACACGCTATTTGAATTGGATGGTTTTAGAAGCTCGGACTCCCGGAACAAGCTGTCAAGTCACAGCGACGGATAGTAAGAGCATCAGCCGAAAGGGTCAAATTACTAATGCGGAGTAATCCGAAAAAGGCAGAGGTCACAGTGGCCCAGAATTGCACGGAAGGCAGTGATGTGAAATCAATCTGTGCACAAATGTTATGGAGATGCGGCATAGTGAAAGGCAATTTATATTTAGGAAGAGACCCGCGAACGCGCTTGACATCAGTCAACAAATAGTGGACACACCAGCTGTCCCCTATAGGTATGGGTACATTATGGAAGCGATGTAACAGCTGCACCGTGTTTTGGTACTGCTGGATAGCCCCGTGTGTTTTTGTGCGGACGAGAAAAGCAATATACCGGGTGATTGTAGCCTGAGATGCAGGGACAGGTGAGGCTTTGGTGAGGTGACAATAATCCAAATATCAGGAGAGGGAGAGAAATAATGTTTAAGGTCGCGTTCAGCAATATTTCAGCTAAAAATAGACGATCAAAGGAAATTATAAGTTCTCAAGCCGATAACTTAGTAATCTAACACATTAAAACATACCCACATTAAAACATTTTAATAACCCAAGACGCAGTCCTCTCTCAGCCGACTAAAAAGATATTTCAAAGTAGTCACTCGATAAAAAGAATCTCTCACAATCTTAAAATCTATTCAGTCGATAAGAATATGTTTCACTGTGAGATCTTCGTGGCATAGAATACAACTTGGGACTGGCTCTTTTTTCAGTAAATGTTCAGTGGAGCTAGGGCCGATAAGAGCGGCAGGTGGCAGGGGCCAAAGCATGCTCAATCCAGTAAGCCACCTCCTGATCTAAGGTGCTGGCAACAGGTGGCTGTAAAGAAAGACAACATGCGATAAGACATATGGTGTGGAAACCAATAAAAACAAAGCATACTAGAACAAAAACGGTCATTTAAACTAGACAAGAAACAAAAGAGCCATTTATTACCCTGGGGAAGCGGACAGTATCTCACGCTTTCATGTGCCCGGACAATTTCTCGTTTTAAAGTCCGAGTGAGACGATAAAGCACTAATAATAGAGGAAGTTCCATTGTTAATAATGGCTGCAGTGGCCGAATTGTCCGTATATATATATGCACCAATTTGCCTGACCACCTGTCATGCCAATGCAATGCCGCACGCACTACGGTGCTTAATTCCTATATAATAATATGAGAGGAGGCTAAAGATGGTACGTCATTTGTCCAGTTACAGTATATCCAATCCATGTTATCGCAGAATGCTCCGCCACCGACTGGAGATGCATCCGTCTGTACTGAAACCACTGGACGAGAATCCCATATGAACTTACGATTGTGGGTGTGGCGCAGGGTGTTAAGCCACCAAATTATATCTTACGAGACAGAACTAAGCCTGGTTTTATGATGTGAGGATTTCAAGAAAGAGATCAAATTAAATAGATCCTGTGTGTGTAGGCGGCCCCACTTCACAACACGGGATGCCCAAGTGATTCTGTAATTGTTTTAACATAGCGCGACGTTTATGAGTAAGTAACGGATTAACTGGCTCGGCTTACCAGGGTCGAATGACAAAAGACCCTCCACAGTGTCAACTTCAAGGCCGAGGAAAGTCAGTACTGTGCCTGGGTCAAACACCTACTGCCAGTATATAACTGAGGGAACGGAGAAGGGACAAAGTATTATAAGTTAATAAACATTCTTCAAATGTTGAAGCGTAACACTAGAAATCATCCAAAACCACACACGTCCCTGAAAGACCCTGTCGTTCCATCATGCGACGAACACTCGGCGTAAGGCGTCGAAAATATGCCAGGTGCTGGACCCAAACTGCAGCCGTGAATTAGCCGAATGTCACCATATGGTTTTAGGGGGGAGGGCACCCTAATGTGATTTAATTCCTCGCTCTCCTCCAGAAGCTTGGCCTCTAATTTAGCATGTGCCCTAATGGTAGAAGCGGAATCAGGAGTATAATTCACAGGGGTGGGGGCAAGTCATCGTCCACTATAGAAAATCCATGCTTTATACCATGAAGAAGAATGTCTGCGTCTGGACCCCCTTCAATTCCCTTTCCCACACATCGTAACACTGTAATGGGGGAGGGAATGTATGTGTTGCTGCCTAGGCATTTTTTTAACCCTTGGGAGTGGATTGACCCTCCTTTATGGTTAAAATCCCCGTGTGGAGTGGAGAAACGAGTTTAACCAAATGTGGCTGTGCCGCGTATATGCTAGAAATGAAAACTGACGGATTTTCCTTTATGTAGTTGAAGTATATACTGCAGCTAACAGCACAAGACCATCTGTCATTTGATTGGGTACAGTAAGTAATAAACAACGGTTGACTAGATGCAGTACAAACTTTTTTACTGTGGGCTGCAAGCTGGCAATCAGTCTGCTGTGTTTTAAGGTAACTTGGTCAAGTTACCATCCTCGATCGCCGAAGTATTAACGAGTTATAATGCACATTGGCCAAAACGTACTGTACATATATATATAATCCTGTATATGACTGTGTTTTCAGCCCTCAGTACGTAGATTTGTATTCAAAGAAACCCTCGATTATTCCACCTCTTGGAATCCGTAGGAGACCACACATTGTTGCAGCTCGTATTAAAGTTAGTCAAATTTACCTAACAAGCTCTTGCCAACTTTACCATGGCAGTTATCCAAACCAGAAGTAGATATTTCACTGACGAAATATAAAAAGACAGACACGAGCCAGCTCGTGTATACACAAGAATTTGGTCTACTGAGAGAGAAATACAGATCACATCAAGCTATTTATACAGATGGTTCTAAAGATGATGAGAGAGTAGCATGTGCTACTATCTTTAGTTCAAAAACTAAAACCTATCGTCTACCAGGAAAAAGTTCAATATTCACTGCAGAGGCAAAAGCTCTATTATCAGCTTTAGAAGGTATTGGGTCCACTAAAAGGAAAAAATATGTCATATTCTCAGATTCAGTATCACGCCTTCAAGCGATTAAAAGTGGAAATTCAACTCCTGTCACCATCTTGAATATTCTACATTTATATGACATTAGATTTGATCAGATAGATATTCTGCTTAATTGGGTACCTAGTCACGTTGACATCAAAGGCAATACTGAAGCTGATAAAATGGCTAAAGCAGTTCTGGATAAAGAGGTTGATCCTGTTGGAATCCCATACGGCGATTTCAGACCATCTATCTGCGCTTAAGTAAGAAAGCTCTTTCAATCTTGATGGGATATTATGGATAGTAGCAAACATCACGAGTTAAAAAAAAGTGTTGGTTATACTCATCTGAACAGTCAGAAACGTTTCGATCAAGCCATGATTAGACGATGCAGGATAGGCCATACACGATTAACTCACGAACATTTACTAAACAGGAGCCGGTCCCAAGGTGTATTCCACGCCATGAAGATCTCAAGGTGAAACTTGAGATTTTAAGATTATAAGAAATACTTTTTATCGAGCAGCTACGCTGGAAGATATTTTCAGCCGGGGAAAAGATTATATTTTAGATTATTTGAGAGAGATCGGTTTGTTATACAAATCTTAATGTTTGTACCTGTTTTAACGCTTTAGTTTACTGAGTTAGTGACTTGAATTCTGAGAACTTTGATTGATCGTCGCTATATAGCTGAAATATGGCTGAACGCGACGTTAAACCTTAATTCTCCCTCTCTCCAAATTGGGGAGATCTAAAGCCCTGTGAGCACCAAATTATGCGTTACACATGTATTCGGGGGAGACGCTTTTATTCATACTCTGACATATGACTGTTGACAAGTACATTACCCGCAGTATACACACAAATCACGCTACATACACACAAATGTGGCAAAAATATGTTATAAAAAACACAAACAATGTAGATTCCATTATCCTCAACCCCCAATGCAAAAAGTATTATTTTAGAAACACTAGCAGAACAAAGTGAAATAACCAAATTCAAAGGGTTATATGAACAGATTATTTGATGGCAATTCGCTCATCCTTGAAAGCAAACACACTCTTTCTAAAAGAAGTCCAGCACAAACTAGAATAAATGCATATAAAAAATATATATATATAATTAAAAAATATACCTGTCTACGTGGGCAGCCAATATGGACATACAGTTTTGTTTAGAACTATGGGCTGTAGTCATGTACATTGTCAAATACATGTGTAAAGGACAACCTGGAATGAGTAACTTGATGGAAGCAGCCTGTAAAAACGCTAATGACCAAAGCAAAGATTTGTCCGCCCAACTACGTGCCATTGGAAAAATTGTGACAAATCAAACGGACATACCAGTATAAGAATCTGCTGCATACTTATTACAATTACCTTTTTAGAATGCCCTCTCGTGGTTTCATTTTATCGACTCCTCTCCACTTGGAGAACTACGTTGGTAGATCTTTTTAGTCGAGTAAAAAGCTGTACATGTATTTTAGATTATTTGAGAGAGATAGGTTTCTTGTATAAATTTTAATGCATCTACCTGTTTTAATGCATTAGCTTACAGAGTTATTAACTTGAATACTTAGAATTTTGTTTGATCCACGCTATATAGCTGAAATATTGCTGAACATATCGTTGTTAAACCTCTCTCCTCTTGGAGAGGGACACGACTATTGAAGGATTCTGAAAGCCTAAAACTCCTGACTGATGAATCTAGTGGTATTTACACTGATAATAACATCAATGTTAGTCTATAACACTGGTGCCGTGCAGATTTTGTCACGAAATGAATATATAGATCTAACAGGAAATACAACAAGAGAACTCCATTATCTGAGGAATGGATGAAGGAGACTGATCTGGACGAAGACAATGAAGATGATGTGGAAGATGAAGACCTGAATACAGCTGACCAAACATATGGGCCTTACCCGATGGAAGGTCAATTAATAGATGTGAAGAAACAAAAGTTTCTATGGGATATTAAGTTTTCCAAAGAAAAAGACCAAGAGAAACATTACCGTGAATTACTGTTTTTGTTCTCGCCATGTGACTTGCTTGGTTGATGGTCTGGATGATGAGGTTGATCCTGTTGGAACCCCATATGGCGATTTCAGACCTTCTATCTGTACTTACGTGAGACGACTGTTCAATCTTTATGGGATGCTGGGAATAATAAACTTCATGGAGTTAAAAAAACTGTAGTCTATACTCATCTGAACAGCCAGAAACGTTTCGATCAGGTCATGCTTAGACGATGTAGGATCGGCCATACACGATTAACTCAGGAATTTTTACTAAAACAGTTGGCTTGATCAAGTTTGTAATTGGTTCTTTTTTCGTTCAGTTTGGGTTAGGTCGATTTGTACATATCTGCGTATATTGAGCTAGGCTAAATACATGTACATATTGAAAGTGCATACTGAAGGCTAGCCCTCAGAGTACAAGTTCGAGCGAGTCTTGTTCTCTGTTCTTTTGTTCCTCGGCATTACCCAGCAACGGCCAGCTTTAGAACTGGGCTATTGTTCGACCGAGACCTGAGGTTCAGAGGGTCCGGATGTAGAAAGATTGGGAGTCAGACGTGTTTTCACTTCGCTCCGAGAAATTTGTCTAATTCTGCGGATTTCAGCTGATCTTAGCTAGAATTTGTGTGTACTATATTTTGTGAATACTTTTGGCAAATACCTGTGGTGAAGGTTTAGAATTATTTCTCAGTTTTTTGCTGTTCAGGGCGTTTTTCTGACTTAGTCAGTTTGGCCTGGTTTGGGAAGGCAGAGAGCCGCCATTACTGCCGTCTCGGTCTTTGTGACCGAGAGGGTTGGTGTGCTTTTTTCTCTGTCTCCCTCCTCTCTGTTTGTTCGCTGTCTGTAAATATTTCGTATTTTGCTGTTGTATATATATTTCCTTGTTGGCTTGATAAAGTTTATTGTTGGTTCGTTTTTCGTTCAGTTTGGCTTAGGTCGATTTACACATATCTGCGTACGCTGGAAGATCTTTTTAGCAGAGTGAAAGAAGATTGTATTTTAGGTTATTTGAGAGCGATTGGTTTGTTGTACAAATTTTAATGTTTGTACCTGTTTTAACGCATTAGTTACCGAGTTGTTGAATTGATTACTTAGAATTTTGTTTGATCGTCTTTATATAGCTGAAATATTGCTGAATGCGACGTTAAACCTTAATTCTCTCTCTCTCTCTCTACACATATCTGCGTATATCAACTAGGCTAAATACATGTACATATTGAAGTTGTATACTGAAGGCTAGCCCTCAGAGTACAGGTTTGATCGAGTCTTTTGTTCTCTGTTCTTTTGTTCCTCGGTATCACCTAGCAACGGGCCCGGTTTAGAACTGGGCTATTGTTCGGCCGAGACAAGGTTCAGAGATAGTGTATTATTGTATTGCTTGTATAGTTTTCACCTTCACCTTTAGAGTGGGGCTCCCTCAGGGGGGTAGGCGACGCTTACTCTGTGGGGAGGCACACTACTGAGGTTTGTGTGTGTCACTATTTGTAGTTTGTATTAAGATTCCCTTGTGGACTTTGATTTTTTTTTTTTTTTTTTTCACTATGGCATTTAGCAAGTTTAATAGGTCACTGAGCCTAAAACTTCACGGTCTAGAGAGAGCAGATCCGTCTGATATATATCACGCATTAAAAGACACTGTTGGATCAGGACCGAAAATCTTTAAAGGTCTAGTACAGGTATCAAAAACCTTGTGGAACCTCACAGTAGCAAATGAGAATACCAAAACTCGCCTAGTGCTGGAAGGTATTCGCGTTGGAGATCAACGTGGCTATTTTGAGGACGTAGATCCAGGGAAATTGATGGTAAAAATGAAAGGACCATGCGATTTCGCAGATTCTGAGATCAAAAGTGCTTTTGAGTTTTATGGGGATGTTCTCTCTATACAAAAAGAGTTCTATTCGTTTGATAGACAGTTTGAAACGGGAGTTCGAAGAATTTGGATGACGAAATTCAAACGTGATCTTCCTTCTTCTATTTTGATTGGAGGTATGAGACTTCCTGTATGGTATAACGGTCAAGTAAAAACATGTTATACTTGTGGATCAGAAAATCACATGAACTCGAAGTGTCCTTTGAAAAATAAATGTCTGATTTGTCATCAGGAAGGACACTTGAAAAAAACCTGTCCAAAGGCCAAACAGGTTCCTGAAGATAACGCAGCTAATGATAGAAGAGATGATTTGTTGAATTCTCGCTTTGTTCCGGCTGCAGGAGTTAAAGAACTTTCCGCCGAGGCTATCCGGCTTAAACAACAGCACTATAAAGATGCATGGAAGACTGTAGGCCGTAATGGTAAGGCCACTGAACGTCATCAGAAGATAGACTCCGTCTCGGTGACGTGATGGATGAAGGTTGTAATTCGGAAGATAGAGATGTCAGTGAGAGTGAAGTTTGCGATGATGTAGAAGTCAAGTCAGGTGATCAGAAGTCAGATCAGACTGAAAGAGATAACATAGTATTAATTCCGGAAGTTGAATTGAAGAGTAACAACTTGGCGGATACTGATAGTGTTTCGAGTCAGAATGCACCTGTGGATTCCTCCATTAATCCTATTCACTCTGGTGTAGATGTAAACTTCACACCAAACGAGGAGGTAATAAAGGAGTTCGCAGAAAAAGAAAGTAGTCAGCAGTCTGGTAATAATAAAGCTACCTCGAATCAGAAAAAAAAGAATGAAGAGAATACCATGGGTATCGAGTCCGGCGGGGGGCCTAAGGTGGTCGATGCTACTCCAAATCCTACCAGCGATACACTCAATCTTCTTTCCGATGAGGAGTATCAGGAGTGTAGTGATCGTCCGCTAAAGGGCGAGTCTTCCTTGAACCAAAGGTCGAAGGACTTGGGACAAGAGAGACAGGAAGATGTTTGTAGGACGGAAAATAAAAAAGACAAGAGAGAACAAAGGCAAAAAGATAAGAAAGATCAAAAAGAATTACCCAAAATAAAACGTACATAATGGCTAAGCTAACCTTATATATCTTGGCTTGGACAGCTTTGTGTTTTATTCCTATATACGGACTAAAGATGGCTCTGCCACCAACTATCGTTCAGTGGAATTGCAGAGGAGTTTGGCCAAATTTGAATGAACTCCAATTATTAACTCAAGATTATGAACCATCAGCTTTTTGTCTCAACGAGACCTTTCTGAAGAAAGCAGATAAAGATAAATTTAAATTTCGCCAATACACACCTTATCATTCCTACGCTTTAGACGAAAATGGAAACGCTACTGGAGGTTCCTCAATATTGGTTAAAATGGGTGTTTTACACAGTCCTGTTGATTTAGTGACAGATTTACAAGCTGTAGCAGTTCGTATTACCTTGAATTCTGTTTTCACATTATGCACGGTGTACATACCTTCTTCTGGTAGTCTCCGGCTAAATGAACTTCAAGATCTTTACGATCAGCTCCCGAAACCTTGTTTATTGATGGGTGATTTTAACGGTCGTAACATCCTCTGGGATAACGAAGACAATTGTAAAGGTAAAATTCTCGAAAATTTTATATCAAATAATTCGTTGTGTATTTTTAATGATGCTTCTTATACACATTTGTCTTCGGCTCATGGAACCTATTCAGCATTGGATATCTCACTTTGCGACCTTCCTATTCTTGAAGAATTTTCTTGGTCTGTTCATGATGACCTTTATGGAAGTGATCACTTTCCCACTGTCCTAAAAGCTGTTCATTCAGCTGATGACCCTCATTTCACAAGGTTTAATTTCAAGAAAGCAAACTGGCCCGAGTTTGAGCTTTTCAGTCTCCTTCGCTGATGTTTCAGATCCTATGCAGCTATTCTCAGATATGCTGATAGAAATTGCCAACCAAACCATTCCCACATCTTCAGGAGTTGCACATATTAAGAAACCGTGGTTTAATGATGACTGTAAAGAAGCAAGAAAATGTAGGAAGAATGCTGAATGATATTTCCGCCGACATCCTAATCCTGAAAATTTGAAAGATCTCAGAGTTACAAGAGCTAAAGCTCGTAGAACCATGAAACAGAATAAACGTGATTCTTGGAGAAATTATGTTTCTAAAATAAATACTCATACTCCAACAAAAGTTTGGAATATGATTCAAAGAATAAAAGGTAAAAGCTCCAAGTCCAGCTTTCATCATCTCAACGATGGGAATCAGGTGATTACTGACAGAGTAGAAATTGCAAATAAATTAGGAGAAACAATTGCCAAGAACTCTTCATCAGAAAATTATGTACCTAAATTTCAAAGTTTCCAAAAAGAGAAGAGAAAAAGGAAATTAAATTCACTTCTGGTAACCATGAAGGCTATAACGCTTCGTTTACAATTGAAGAACTTCATGCTTCTCTCACGAAAGCTCATGATTCTGCTGCAGGCCCTGATAATATTCATTATCAGCTTTTGAAACATCTACCGGAATCATCTCTAGAAATCCTATTACGAATATTCAATAGACTTTGGTATAGAGAAGAATTTCCTCCGTCCTGGCACAATGCTATAGTTATACCAGTACCGAAGCCGGGTCGTGACCATACAGACCCTGATAATTATCGTCCGATTTCACTGACAAGTTGTGTCTGCAAAACAATGGAACGCATGATAAATGATCGCCTTGTTTAGGACCTGGAAACTGAAAAGAAACTCACTGATATTCAAGCTGGTTTAAGAAAAAATAGAAGTACCATTGATCATTTAGTCAGATTAGATTCGTATGTTAAGAATGCTTTCGCCAAGAACGAACATGTGGTTTCTATGTTTTTGGATTTCGAAAAAGCCTACGATACTACATGGAAATACGGGATTCTTAAAGATCTTCAAAAGATGGGATTAAAAGGTCGTTTACCTGTTTTTATTTCCAACTTTTTGAATGATAGACAATTCCAAATTCGTTTGGGTACAACTATATCTGATCGTTTTGATCAAGACCAGGGTGTTCCACAGGGCAGTATTTTGTCTACTACTCTGTTTAGTATCAAGATCAACAGCTTGGCTGCAGTTCTGAATAATTCAATTGATGGCTCACTTTTTGTAGACGATTTCAATATATCGTGTAGTGGGAAAAGCATACACAATATTGAGAGAACATTACAACTTTGTCTACACAAAATTCAGAAATGGTGTCTAGAAAATGGTTTCAAATTCTCCAGAGCTAAGACAAATTGTATACACTTTTGCAGAAAATATTTCCAGCACGAAGATCCAGTACTTAGATGGAACTGAAATCAAAGTGGTAAAAGAGGTCAAATTTCTAGGCATATTGTTTGATCAACGACTAACATTCAAATCACATATAAATTGCTTAAAAGCCAAATGCACGAAAGCTCTAGATTTGTTGAAAGTCGTTGCCAGCTATAAGTGGGGAGGAGATCAGCAAACTCTCCTTCATTTATATCGATCGCTTGTTCGTTTCCAAACTCGATTATGGTTCTATTGTTTACAATGGTGCAAGCAAGTCAAACTTGGCAAAGCTAGATCCTATTCTCCATCAAGGACTAAGGCTTTGCCTCGGTGCGTTCAGAACATCACCCAAAGAAAGCTTGTATGTGGAAGCGGATGAATTTCCTTTAGAACTTCGGAGAATTAAATTATCGCTGCAATATATCACAAAACTGCGTTCGAACCACTCAAATCCTGCATATAACTGTGTTTTCAACCCTGAGATTTCTATTCACCAAAACCCTCGATTATTCCACCTCTTGGAATCCGCATGAAACCACACCTTGTGGCAGCTGGTATTAAAGTTAGTCAAATTTTACTTAACGAGCTCTTCTCAACTCCATCATGGCAGTTGGCCACGCCGGAGGTAGATATTTCACTGACTAAATATAAAAAGGCAGACACGAGCCAGCTCGTGTATACACGAAAATTTGGTCTACTGAGAGAGAAATACAGATCACATCAGGCTATTTATACAGATGGTTCTAAAGATGGTGAGAGAGTAGCATGTGCTACTATCTTTAGTTCCAAAACTAAAACGTATCGTTTGCCAGGTAAAAGTTCCATATTTACTGCAGAAGCAAAAGCTCTATTATCAGCTTTAGAAGGTATTGGATCCACTAGAAGGAAAAAATATGTCATATTCTCAGATTCACTATCATGCCTTAAAGCAATTAAAAGTGGAAATTCAACTCATCCCACCATCTTCAAAATTCTACAATTATATGACGCCAGATTTAATCAACAGATAGATATTGTTTTTTGTTGGGTGCCTAGTCACGTTGACATCAAAGGCAATAGTGAAGCTGATAGATTGGCTAAGGCAGCTCTAGATGAAGAAGTTGATCCTGTTGGAATCCCATGCGGCGATTTCAGACCATCTATCTGCGCTTATGTTAGAAAGTTGTTTCAATCTTTATGGGATACTATGGATTGGATAATAACAAATTTCACGAGTTCAAAAAAACGGTTGGTTATACTCATCTGAACGTTTCGATCAAGCCATGATTAGACGATGTAGAATCGGTCACACACGATTAACTCATGAAAATTTACTAAAACAGGAGCCGATTCCAAGGTGTATACCTTGCCATGAAGATCTCACGGTGAAACATATTCTCATAGACTGCATAGATTTTAAGATTGTACTTTTTATCGTGCAGTTACGCTGGAAGATCTTTTTAACAGAGTGAAAGAGGATTGTATTTTAAATTATTTGAGACAGATTGGTTTGTTGTACAAATTTTAATGTTTGTACCTGTTTTAGCGCATTAGTTTACCGAGTTTTTGAATTGATTACTTAGAATTTTGTTTGATCGTCGCTATTAGTTGAAATATTGCTGGATGGGACGTTAAACCTTAATTCTCTCTCTCTCTCGATAGTGGGATGAGTAGAAGTTGCACTTTTAATCTCTTGGAGGCATGACAGTGATTCTGATAATATGACATATTTTCCCCCTTTTATTGGATCCAATATCTTCCAAAACCAACAATGTACATGGCTGTATATCAAGATAAATAGCGCTAAAGTTACAAATATATACTTGCTTTCCAACCCATATCTACTGTATAATCATGATAGTTAAAATCACTGTACACAAAGTTATACATGTGAAGAAACGAACACACAGACATGATTACGTAAGCAGCACTTGCCCTATCAGTGTGACAGGGGTTATCTTCATGATAAGCCGTACAAGGCAATCTACACACACGTCTGTGTAACATAAGTATATAATTCACTCAAATTGACAGCAAGGAATAACTCATACACATGATATATTGGAATGTAACATCATATCTGAATTACTGTGAAAACAATTGAATTGAATAATAATTGGAAACAATTACAATTACAAAGGCTTAATATATATGGCATATATGCACGTTGGTTTAATGCATCTTCTGTCTGCCGTACATCGGAACCAGAAGTGAATAAATAATCCATCATTCCACAATAGGGGCCCGGATGTAGAGAGACTGGGAGTTGGACATGTTTTCACTTCGCTTCGAGAAATTTGTCTAATTCTGCGGATTTCAGCTGATCTTAGCTCTGGTTTTTGTGTAATATATTTTGTGAATACGTTTGGCAAATACCTGTGGTGAAAGTTTGGAATTATTTGTCAGTTTTTCGCTGTTCAGGGCGTTTTTCTGACTTAGTCAATTTGGCCTGGTTTGGGAAGGCAGAGAGCCGCCATTACTACCGCCTCGGTCTTTGTGACCGAGAGGGTCGGTGTGTTTTTTTCTCTGTCTCCCTCTTCTCTGTTTGTTCGCTGTCTGTAAATATTTCGTATTTTGCTGTTGTTTATATATATATCCTTGTTGACTTGTTCTAGTCTGAAGTTGGTTCGTTTTTCGTTCGGTTTGACGTAGGTCGATTTGCACATAATATTTGTGTAAATCGAGGTAGGTTGAATACATGTAACATACCGAAGTTATATAGCTGTGCGTTGTAGGCTTAGCCCTGAGTGTACAGCTGTGAGCTAGCCTTTGTTCCCTGTTCTTTTGTTCCTCGTTGTAACCAGGCAACTCGCCTGGTTTAGGACTAGGCTTTTGTTCTGCCTGGCCCTGAAGTTTGTGTATTGTTGTAAGGGTTACAGTGTATGTCTTTGGAGTGAGGCTCCATCGGGGAGTATTCAATGTTTACTCTGTGGGGAGGCTCACTGTTGGGGTTTGTGCGTGTCATTATTTGTAGTTTGTAGTGGTATTGATAGTCCCTAGTGGGACTTTGAATTTTTTATTTTTTTTTTTATTTTTTTTTTCACTTTGGCCTTTGGAAAGTATGATAGGTCACTGAGCCTACAGCTTCAAGGTCTAGAGAAAGCTAATGCGTTTGATATATATCACGCATTAAAAGACACTGTTGGATCAGGACCGAAAATCCTTAAAGGTCTAGAACAGGTATCAAATACCCTGTGGAACGTCACACTAGCAAATGAAGTTACCAAAGCCCGCCTAGTGCTGGAAGGTATTCGTGTTGGAGATCAACGTGGCCATTTTGAGGAAATAGATCCAGGGAAATTGCTAGTAAAGATGAAAGGACCATGCGATTTCCCAGATTCTGCGATCAGAAGTGCTTTTGAGTTTTATGGGGATGTTCTCTCTGTACAAAAAGAGTTCTATTCTTTCGATAGAGAGTTTGAGACGGGAGTTCGAAGAATTTGGATGACGAAATTCAAACGTACTCTTCCTTCTATTTTAGTTGGAGGTATGAGACTTCCTGTATGGTATAACGGTCAAGTAAAAACATGTTGTACTTGTGGTTCAGAAGATCACATGAACTGGAGGTATCCTGTGAAAAATAAATGCCTGATTTGTCATCAGGAAGGACAACTTAAAAAAACCTGTCCAAAAGCCAAACAGGTTTCTGGAGATACCGTAGCTAACGGCAGAAAGGGTGATTCCTCTGGTCCTCGCCCTGTTCCGCCCGCAGAAGTCCGAGGAAGACTTTCCACCGAGGCTGTCCAGCAGAAACAACAGCAGTATATAGATTTATGGAAGACTGTAGGCCCTGATGGCAAACCTATCAAACGTTATCAGGAGATAGTTGCTGCTGGGAGCAATGAGAAAACCTCAAACCACTACGAGCCTCTCGGTGACGAGATGGAGCTAGGTTGTGGTTCGGAAGATGAAGAGGACAGTGATAGTGAGGTATGTGATAGTGTAGAGGCCGAGCCAGGTGATCCGAAGTCAGGTGATCAGAAGTCTGATTCTGATCAGACTGGAGTCAATGTGTTGCCAACACTTTCAGACAACTTACCGGATACTGGCGGTGTGTCGGCTCCGGATACACCTGTGCAGTCTGTGAATTCCTTCGTTAATCCTATTCACTCGGGTGTCGACGTAAACTTTACACCGAATGAGGAAGTAATGAAGGAGTTCACAGAAAAAGAAAGTAGACAACAGTCTTGTAGTAATAAAGCTACCTCGAATCAGAAAAATAAAAATAAAGAGAATACCATAGATATCGAATCCGGCAAAGAGCCTAAAATAGTCGATAGTCCCACTCCTACCAACGATACACGCATGCTTTCTGATGAGGAGTATCAGGAGTGTAGTGATCGTCTGTTAAAAGGCGAGACTTCCTTGAACCAAAGGTCGAAGGACTTGTTGGGACAAGGGAGAGAGAAAGAAGTTTATAAGAAGGAAAATAAAAACGACAAGAGAGAACAAATGAGAAATAAAAAGAAAGGTCAAAAAGAATTACCCAAAATAAAACGTACATAATGGCTAAGCTAACCTTATATATCTTGGCTTGGGCAGTTTTGTGTTTTATTTCTATATACAGACTAAAGATGGTTCAGCCACCAACTATCGTTCAGTGGAATTGCAGAGGAGTTTGGCCAAATTTAAATGAACTCCAATTATTAACTCAAGATTATGAACCATCAGCTTTTTGTCTCAACGAGACCTTTCTGAAGAAAGCAGATAAAGATAAATTTAAATTGCGCCAATACACACCTTATCATTCCTATGCTTTAGAGGAAAATGGAAAAGCTACAGGCAGTTCCTCAATATTGGTTAAAATGGGTGTTTTACACAGTCCTGTTGATTTAGTGACAGATTTACAAGCTGTAGCAGTTCGTATTACCTTGAATTCTGTTTTCACATTATGCACGGTGTACATACCTTCTTCTGGTAGTCTCCGGCTCAATGAACTTCAAGATCTTTACGATCAGCTCCCGAAACCTTGTTTAATGATGGGTGATTTTAACGGTCGTAATATCCTCTGGGATAATGAAGACAATTGTAAAGGTAAAATTCTCGAAAATTTTATATCAAATAATTCTTTGTGTATTTTTAATGATGGTTCTTATACACATTTGTCCTCGGCCAATGGAACCTATTCAGCATTGGATATCTCACTTTGCGACCTTCCTATTCTTGAAGAATTTTCTTGGTCTGTTCATGATGACCTTTGTGGAAGTGATCACTTTCCCACTGTCCTAAAAGCTGTTCATTCAGCTGATGACCCTCATTTCACAAGGTTTAATTTCAAGAAAGCAAACTGGCCCGAGTTTGAAAAGCTTTGTTCACAAAACCTACAATCAGTCTCCTTCGCTGATGTTTCAGATCCTATACAGCTATTCTCAGATATGTTGATAGAAATTGCCAACCAAACCAGTCCCACATCTTCAGGAGTTGCACATATTAAGAAACCTTGGTTTAATGATGACTGTAAAGAAGCAAGAAAATGTAGGAAGAAGGCTGAACCATATTTCCGCCGACATCCTAATCCTGAAAATTTGAAAGATCTCAGAGTTACAAGAGCTAAAGCTCGTAGAACAAAAAAAACAATAAAAAAACAAAATGTCACAACAAATAAAATAACATATGTAAAGTAGTGCACTCCACACCGGTGTAGGATTAGAAAGGTAAAGATGCGACAGTTTGAAAGTGGTGTAGTGATCAGGTTTGGTATAGCGGAAAACTGCATCACTCCGCCAGCCACCCATGGCATGCACTACAGGGAGTGGACGCCCGAGCAAACAAGCCACGTCGTGCAATTACTAAACGATCTCTTATTTGTTCCAATTTCAAGACCCCAAATTCACAGTTCTCGGCTTTCAAATACAGACTCCTGATGAATGATTCCACAGTTTCGCCCTGTTTTTGAATCGTTGGTGAAAGCGTGTCTTCTCGTGAATAAGGTTCTTTTTGGCTATGAAATGTTCGTCAAATTTGGCAAGGACTGGATCAGATTTATCTTCATCGCCTTCCGTAGCGAACGTAAAAGATTTGAATTTTATTTCCCATGGTATAAATAAGTGCACTCACTTGTATAGCGCCGTCCTCTTTGTTCAATTTTGTCGTCAATCGAAAACTGGAAAACCGCTGTTTCCACTCCGGCCACTCGCCCGGCTTCTCGAAGCTAAAACTGGCTGGCGGGTTGAATTTCATCGTGTTGAAGCACGCAGATATTTTCACGGTGTCCTTATGTTTACTTCTGACACCATGTCATGAAGGGACCGAGTAAAGAGTTCATGGAAATAACCAAATTTAATATCCGTGCAAGCAGACGACATCAACAGTTTACAGCGAGCAGATGTTGACCGATTTCCGTTGCTGGGGAACAGCCCGTACTTTAGATTACAATAGGGAGCAGTTCTTGTTATATATAGGTTAACGTAACGAATCAGCACATCCTATATATATCCCCGTTCCAAATAAATTTAATAATAATGTTTTGAGTTCGTAGATAAACTGATTGGGTTGGTAAGTTATGAGAGAGCTAATGATTTTATAGAAGTGATTTTTCTTAACCCAATATGGCCTTGGCGATTTGGGGTGTACCACAACCTGAGGGGGAGTGGCCCCCGCTATATATTTTCCTTATCGCGAAGGCTAGAGGTCTGGAACTTACCACACTATATCTTTGGGTCAAGCTCTACAAGGATATGTCAAAAAGTCCAAGATGACATCGATGATGACGTCACAATGAGGTCCTTTTCAAAAAGCATTTTTCGACGTTTTTTTTATTTTTATTTAACAAAACTGAATGATAAATTGGTAAATAATAATCTGATATGAACTAAAGTGTTTTACCCACTTTCCCATGCTGAAAAGCAAAAAGATTTAAGAAATCTGACGAAAACCTCAATTTTCTGGTACCCCACATGGCCGGCATTTTGAATTTACCTATGATCCTCTGCTCGGGTCATGCAAATAGGCTCAAAATAACCTTAATAATGATAATCTACAAGATCACGGAGTTTCAGCTCTCAGTCTTCGGTCGCCACATGAACAGGTACAATAAAAGCGTACCTGAGATACAACACATATCACGAAGCGTTAGATTCTTGGTATGTGCTTTAGAATAGTTTAACCGGAAGACTATACTGTGAAGTCATGTGGCTCTGCCAGTATGTCGACACCTCATCCCACTTCCCTTATATGTGCTGTAATTCTGTCGTTCCGCAGATAGGAGCAAAAAAAGCCAGGTAGGGTTAAGAGGATTAAATTTCTGAGCTTTCCTCTGTTCACTTCTGTTTTCAGCGGCTCTAATTTGTTAAATATTTGATTTTAGTTAATTGTTGAAAATTCTATTCCAAGCAAGACGAAATCCTTCACCCAGTCTAGCTTGACAGCCTCACATAGTTTTATGTTTGATCCGCTGTGGTTTTGCCAACGTTTATTTTGAGACCAGATATAATGTAAAATCGATCCAGGATGAATAGTGAACTTCTTAATGAAATTCTCAATCGTCAATAAATACGGTGTTAAAGGATTGCCTTTTCGACACCCTCGAGTATTAGGAAAAGGCTGGGAGGTGACGGTTTTGAACCACACATGTTTAGATATCTTGGGCTGTAGTAGTAAAAGGGGCAAAGCCGAAAAATAACCCTAACCCTAACCAGAAGTTTCAACGAAATAATTTTGGCTACCAGAATGCAAATCCGGTGTGTACTAACTGCAATCGGAAACCTGGTGTAAATGCTCGGTGCCCAGCAGCGGGTAAACGCTGCAACACATGTGATAAATACAACCACTTTGCAGTTTGCTGTCGATCTAGATCCAGTCAAAATTCCAGAGGTGTGCGCCAGGTTGTATCTACATTTGACCCACATGAAGATGATACATTTTCTTGGATCCGTCACGTGCAGTGATGAGGTGGATGCCGGAAAATAAATCTGATGATTTCTGGATCCCCCGTGGTCTTCCAGATTGATACAGGAGCAGACCCAACGGTGATGCCTGAGAAAACGTACCTTTCTCTCGCACAACGTCCTAAACTGGAGAATGCCTAATCAAAATTATCAAGTCCATGCGGTTTTCTCGATTGTAAGGGACAATTCATTGCTCGTATAAATCACAAAGGTCAAGTATACAGTTTTCGCGTATTCGTAGTGGCTGATTCCCAAGTCAACGACTTACTGGGCCGTGGTGTAGCGCTTGGTATGGGACTCGTGAAGCGAGTTGGTGAAATCAACAGTGATTTATTCGAAAAAGGTGGTCTCTTGAAAGGAGATCCAGTGAAAATCGTTCTCCGCGACGATGCTCAGCCGTATAGTGTACACACTGCTAGGAGAGTGCCATTTCCATTGCTTCCAAAGGTAGAACAGGAACTGAACAGAATGGTTGATGAAGGCATTATTAAGCGGGTGACTGAACCAACCGAGTGGTGTGCATCCATGGTACCAGTGGTCAAGAAATCGGGAATGTGAAACGTAAGAAATACATTCTACCTACGTTGGAGGATGTAGCGCCAAAGTTAGTTGGAGCCACAGTTTTTTCAACTTTGGATGCCGGTAGTGGATTTCATCAAATTCACATCTCACAACGTTCATCACTCCCCTGGGGGTTTTTGCTTTCGCCGGGTCCCGTTTGGGATCACCTCAGCTCCTGAAATTTTCCAACGCAAGATGGCCGACCTACTTGGCGATGAAGAGGGTGCCGTCGCATGTATGGACGACATTCTTGTTTTGGGCAAAAAAATGGCTGAACATGATGCGCGTCTCAATCGAGTGCTCGATAAAGCCCGAGATGCCGGCCTACGTCTACAAAAAACGAAATGTCACATCAGAAAGCCAGAGATTGACTAGCATGGACACTGCATTCATGTCGGTGAAGTCAGGGCGAATCTCGAGAATAACAGCGAATCCCGAGAATAACAGAGTTACGGTACGTCGATTGATTGGCATGGGTAACTATTTGGGTCGATTTCTGGCGGATCTCTCCACAACCATGAGTCAAATGACTGACTTATTGAAATCGGACTAATATCCGTGAAGAGAATGCTACTCACAACGCCAGGTTTAGCATTCTATGATCCTAGTAAGCCAACAGTGGTAAGTGCGGATGATAGTAGTTATTGACTGGGTGTTGTTCCAGCAGCAAGATGGAGAACTGAAACCAGTCGCTTTCTGTTCACGGACTTTGAACCAATCAGAACGCAAATACGCGCAGATTGAGAAGGAGGGTTTGGCCTCAGTTTGGGCATGTGAACTGTTCCAGCGTTATTTTGTCGGTTTGGCACGAAGAAGTGAATAAGAATCGTAGTATGAATCGTCCAATCCCAAGGGGCGAACCACTACCTGTAACTTAGCTTCAATTGCCGCTGGAATCAATGTAGTGGGGTGGCCAACGTGGTCAATATAAATGAGGAGTGGAAACGAGTCCTCTATCCTACCGATCGCCAGCAGGAACTGTGAAAGAGCAGACGCCGGGCATAATGGATTGTTAGTGAGAAAACGTACGGCTACCTCATGAACACGCTGTTTGAATTGGATGGTTTTAGAAGCTCGGACTCCCAGAACAAGGCCCCGGGGGTGAACTGTCAAGTCACAGCGGCGAATAGCAAGGGCATCAGCCGAAAGGGTCAAATTACTAATGCGGATTAATCCGAAAAAGGCAGAGGTCACAGTGGCCCAGAATTATACGGAAGGCAGTGATGTGAAATCAGTCTGTGCACAAATGTTATGGAGATGCGAAATAGTGAAAGGCAATTTATATTTAGGGAGAGACCCGCGAACGCGCTTGACACCAGTCAACAAATAGTGGACACACCAGTTGTCCCCCATAGGTGTGGGTACATTATGGAAGCGATGTAACAACTGCACCGTGTTTAGGTACTGTTGGATAGTCCCGTGTGTTTTTGTGCGGACGAGAAAAGCAATATACCGGGTGATTGTAGCCTGTGATGCAGGGATAGGTGAGGCTTTGGTGAGGTGGCAGTAATCCAAAATCAGGAGAGGGAGAGAAATAATGTTTAAGGTCGCGTTCAGCAATATTTCAGCTAAAAATAGACGATCAAACGAAATTATAAGTTCTCAAGCCGATAACTTAGTAATCTAACACATTAAAACATACACACATTAAAACTTTATGCAACAAACCGTTTCCTCTCAAATAACCCAAGACGCAGTCCTCTCTCAGCCGACTAAAAAGATATTTCAAAGTAGTCACTCGATAAAAAGAATCTCTCACAATCTTAAAATCTATGCAGTCGATAAGAATGTTTCGCTGTGAGATCTTCGTGGCATAGAATACAACTTGGGACTGGCTCTTTTTCAGTAAATGTTCAGTGGAGCTGGGACACCCAGGGACACGCACACACTACGGTGTTCAATTCCTATATAATAATATGAGAGGAGGCTAAAGGTGGTACGTCGTTTGTCCAGTTGCAGTATATACCGACTGGGAATGTATCAGTCTGTACTGAAATCCTGGACGAGAATCCCATATCAACTTACGATTGTGGGTGTGGCGCAGGGTGTTAGTTCTGTCACGTAAGATATAATTTGGTGGCTTAATTAAGCCTGGTTTTATGATGTGAGGATTTCAAGAAAGAGATCAAATTAAATAGATCCCGTGTGTGTAGGCGGCCCCACTCCGCAACCCGGGATGCCCAAGTGAGTCTAATTGTTTTAACATAGCGCGACGTTTATGAGTAAACCGGCCCAAGTAACGGATTAACTGGCTCGGCTTACCAGGGTCGAATGACAAAGACCCTCCACAGTGTCAACTTCAATGCCGAGGAAAGTCAGTACTGTGCCTGGGTCAAACACCTACTCCCAGTTAATTCTAATTACAAGCGTCTAATCCGTCATCCATAATTCAGCCGTCGTCCATTAGAGAATATCCGCGTCCGTAATCCAAATACCTATTCCATATTCCATATAACAGTATTAGCACCAAATTCAAAAAGACAATCATAGTATACATAAACAGGCTTGAGGGAACGGAGAATGGACAAAGTATTATAAGCAAATAAACATTCTTCAAATGTTGGAGGTGGCCCGGATGTAGAGATTGGGAGTCGGACGTGTTTTCACTTCGCTCCGAGAAATTTGTCTAATTCTGCGGATTTCAGCTGATCTTAGCTCTGATTTTTGTGTAATATATTTTGTGAATACGTTTGGCAAATACCTGTGGTGAAAGTTTGGAATTATTTGTCAGTTTTTTGCTGTTCAGGGCGTTTTTCTGACTTAGTCAGTTTGGCCTGGTTTGGGAAGGCAGAGAGCCGCCATTACTACCGTCTCGGTCTTTGTGACCGAGAGGGTCGGTGTGTTTTTTTTCTCTGTCTCCCTCTTCTCTGTTTGTTCGCTGTCTGTAAATATTTCGTATTTTGCTGTTGTATATATATATATCCTTGTTGACTTGATCTAGTCTGAAGTTGGTTCGTTTTTCGTTCGGTTTGACGTAGGTCGATTTGCACATAATATTTGTGTAAATCGAGGTAGGTTGAATACATGTAACATACCGAAGTTATATAGCTGTGCGTTGTAGGCTTAGCCCTGAGTGTACAGCTGTGCGCTAGCCTTTGTTCCCTGTTCTTTTGTTCCTCGTTGTAACCAGACAACTCGCTGGATTTAGGACTAGGCTTTTGTTCTGCCTGGCCCTGAAGTTTCAGTGTATTGTTGTAAAGGTTACAGTGTACGTCTTTGGAGTGAGGCTCCATCGGGGAGTATTCAATATTGGGGTTTGTGCGTGTCACTATTTGCAGTTTGTAGTTGTATTGACTTTGACTTTGAATTTTTTTTTTTTTTTTTCACTATGGCCTTTAGAAAGGATGATAGGTCACCGAGTCTACAACTTCAAGGTCTAGAGAAAGCTAATGCGATTGATATATATCACGCATTAAAAGACACTGTTGGATCAGGACCGAAAATCCTTAAAGGTCTAGTACAGGTATCAAATACCCTGTGGAACGTCACACTAGCAAATGAAAATACCAAAACCCGCCTAGTGCTGGAAGATATTCCTGTTGGAGATAAACGTGGCCATTTTGAGGAAATAGATCCAGGGAAATTGCTGGTAAAGATGAAAGGACCATGCGATTTCCCAGATTCTGCGATCAAAAGTGCTTTTGAGTTTTATGGGGATGTTCTCTCTGTACAAAAGGAGTTCTATTCGTTTGATAGAGATTTTGAGACGGAAGTTCGAAGAATTTGGATGACGAAATTCAAACGTGCTCTTCCTTCTATGAGGTATGAGACTTCCTGTATGGTATAACGGTCAAGTAAAAACATGTTATACTTGTGGTTCAGAAGATCACATGAACTCGAGGTGTCCTTTGAAAAATAAATGCCTGATTTGTCATCAGGAAGGACAGCTTAAGAAAACCTGCCCAAAGGCCAAACAAGTTTCTGAAGATAACGCAGCTAACGATACAAAAGATGATTCCTCAGATTCTCGCCCTGTTCTACCCGCAGAAGTTCGAAAAGGACTTTCCGCCGAGGCTCTCAAGCAAAAACAACAGCACTATATGGATTGGTGGAAGACTGTAGGCCGTGATGGCAAGCCCACCGAACGTCATCAGAGGATAGTCTCCGCCTGGAACAATGAGAAATCCTCAAACCACTACGAGTGTCTCGATGACGCGATGGATGAAGGTTGCAATTCGGAAGATGAAGAGGTCAGTGAGAGAGAGGTTTGCGATGATGTAGAAGTCAAGTCAGGTGATCAGAAGTCAGGTGATCAGAAGTCGATTTCTGATCAGACTGAAAGTGTTGACATAGTATTAACTCCGGAAGTTGAATTGAAGGGTGACAACGGATACTGGTAGTGTTTCGGGTCAGGATGCACTTGTGCAGTCTGTAGATTCCTTCATTAATCCTATTCACTCCGGTGTAGATGTAAACTTTACACCAAACGAGGAAGTACTGAAGGAGTTCACAGAAAAAGAAAGTAGTGAAGAGTCTTGTAGTAATAAAGCTACCTCGAATCAGAAAAAGAAGAATAAAGAGAATACCATAGATATCGAATCCGGCAAAGAGCCTAAAATAGTCGATGCTACTCCTGCTCCTACCAACGATGCTTTCTGATGAGGAGTATCAGGAGTGTAGTGATCGTCCGTTAAAAGGCGAGACTTCCTTGAACCAAAGGTCGAAGGACTTGTTGGTACAAGATAGAGAGAAAGAAGTTTATAAGAAGGAAAATAAAAAAGACGAGAACAAATGAAAAAAAATAAGGTCAAAAAGAATTACCCAAACTAAAACGTACATAATGGCTAAGCTAACCTTATATATCTTGGCTTGGGCAGTTTTGTGTTTTATTTCTATATACAGACTAAAGATGGCTCAGTCACCAACTATCATTCAGTGGAATTGCAGAGGAGTTTGCCCAAATTTAAATGAACTCCAATTATTAACTCAAGATTATGAACCATCAGCTTTTTGTCTCAACGAGACCTTTCTGAAGAAAGCAGATAAAGATACATTTAAATTTCGCCAATACACACCTTATCATTCCTACGCTTTAGACGAAAATGGAAAAGCTACAGGCGGTTCTTCAATATTGGTTAAAATGGGTGTTTTACACAGTCCTGTTGATTTAGTGACAGATTTACAAGCTGTAGCAGTTCGTATTACCTTGAATTCTGTTTTCACATGGTGCACGGTGTACATACCTTCTTCTGGTAGTCTCCGGCTCAATGAACTTCAAGATCTTTACGATCAGCTCCCGAAACCTTGTTTAATGATGGGTGATTTTAACGGTCGTAATATCCTCTGGGATAATGCAGACAATTATAAAGGTAAAATTCTCGAAAATTTTATATCAAATAATTCTTTGTGTATTTTTAATGATGGTTCTTATACACATTTGTCCTCGGCATTGGATATCTCACTTTGCGACCTTCCTATTCTTGAAGAATTTTCTTGGTCTGTTCATGATAACCTTTGTGGAAGTGATCACTTTCCCACTGTCCTAAAAGCTGTTCATTCAGCTGATGACCTTCATTTCACAAGGTTTAATTTCAAGAAAGCAAACTGGCCCGAGTTTGAAAAGCTTTGTTCACAAAAAGTACAATCAGTCTCCTTCGCTGATTCTTCAGATCCTATACAGCTATTCTCAGATATGTTGATAGAAATTGCCAACCAAACTATTCCCACATCTTCAGGAGTTGCACATATTAAGAAACCTTGGTTTAATGATGACTGTAAAGAAGCAAGAAAATGTAGGATGAAGGCTGAACGATATTTCCGCCGACATCCTAATCCTGAAAATTTGAAAGATCTCAGGAGTTACAAGAGCTAAAGCTCGTAGAACCATGAAACAGAATAAACGTGATTCTTGGAGAAATTATGTTTCTAAGATAAATACTCATACTCCAATAACAAAAGTTTGGAATATGATTCAAAGAATAAAAGGTAAAAGCTCCAAGTCCAGCGTTCAACATCTCAACGATGGAATAAATTAGGAGAAACAATTGCCAAAAACACTTCATCAGAAAATTATGTACCTAAATTTCAAAGTTTCCAAAAAAGAGAAGAGAAAAATGGAATTAAATTCACCTCCGGTAACCATGAAGGCTATAACGCTTCGTTTACAATTGAAGAACTTCATGCTTCTCTTACGAAAGCTCATGATTCTGCTGCAGGCCCTGATAATATTCATTATCAGCTTTTGAAACATCTACCGGAATCATCTCTAGAAGTCCTATTACGCATATTCAATAGACTTTGGTATAGAGAAGAATTCCCTCTGTCATGGCACACTGCCATAGTTATACCAGTACCAAAGCCTGGTCGTGACCATACAGACCCCGGTAATTATCGTCCGATTTCACTGACTAGTTGTGTCTGCAAAACAATGGAACGCATGATAAATCATCGCCTTGTTTGGTACCTGGAAACTGAAAAGAAACTTACTGATATTCAAGCTGGTTTCCGAAAAAATACATGTACCATTGATCATTTAGTCAGATTAGATTCGTATGTTAAGAATGCTTTCGCCAAGAACGAACATGTGGTTTCTATCTTTTTTGATTTAGAAAAAGACTACGATACTACATGGAAATACGGGATTCTTAAAGATCTTCAAAAGATGGGATTAAAAGGTCGTTTACCCGTTTTTATTTCCAACTTTTTGAATGATAGACAATTCCAAATTCGTTTGGGTACAACTATGTCTGATCATTTTGATCAAGACCAGGGTGTCCCACAGGGCAGTATTTTGTCTACTACTCTGTTTAGTATCAAGATCAACAGCTTGGCTGCAGTTCTGAATAAATCAATTGATGGCTCACTTTTTGTAGACGATTTCAATATATCGTGTAGTGGGAAAAGTATACACAATATTGAGAGAACATTACAACTTTGTCTAAACAGAATTCAGAAATGGTGTCTAGAAAATGGTTTCAAATTCTCCAGAGCTAAGACAAATTGTATACACTTTTGCAGAAAATATTTCAGCACGAAGATCCAGTACTTACCTTAGATGAAACTGAAATCAAAGTGGTAAAAGATGTCAAATTTTTAGGCATATTGTTTGATCAACGCCTAACTTTCAAATCTCATATAAATTGCTTAAAAGCCAAATGCACGAAAGCTCTAGATTTGTTGAAAGTAGTTGCCAGCTATAAGTGGGGAGGAGATCAGCAAACTCTCCTTCATTTATATCGATCACTTGTTCGTTCCAAACTCGATTATGGTTCTATTGTTTACAATGGTGCAAGCAATTCAAACTTGGCAAAGCTAGATCCTATTCTCCATCAAGGACTAAGACTTTGCCTCGGTGCGTTCAGAACATCACCTAAAGAAAGCTTGTATGTCGAAGCGGATGAATTTCCTTTAGAACGTCGGAGAATTAAATTATCACTGCAATATATCACAAAACTGCGTTCGAACCACTCAAATCCTGCATATAACTGTGTTTTCAACCCTCAGTACGCAGATCTCTTTTTAAAGAAACCCTCGATTATTCCACCTCTTGGAATCCGTATGAAATTACACCTTGTAGCAGCTGGTATTAAAGTTAGTCAAATTTTACCTAACGAGCTCTTGCCAACTCCACCATGGCAGTTAGCCACGCCAGAAGTAGATATTTCACTGACTAAATATAAAAAGGCAGACACGTGCCAGCTCATGTATACACAAGAATTTGGTCTACTGAGAGAGAAATACAGTTCACATCAGGCTATTTATACAGATGGTTCTAAAGATGGTGAGAGAGTAGCATGTGCTACTATCTTTAGTTCCAAAACTAAAACGTATCGACTGCCAGGTAAAAGTTCCATATTTACTGCAGAAGCAAAAGCTCTATTATCAGCTTTAGAAGGTATTGGATCCACTAGAAGGAAAAAATATGTCATATTCTCAGATTCACTGTCATGCCTTAAAGCAATTAAAAATGGAAATTTCACTCATCCCACCATCTTGGAATTCTACAATTATATGACACCAGATTTGATCAACAGATAGATATTGTGTTTTGCTGGGTGCCTAGTCACGTTGACATCAAAGGCAACACTGAAGCTGATAGATTGGCTAAGGTAGCTCTAGATGAAGTTGACCCTGTTGGAATACCATACAGCGATTTTAGACCATCTATCTGCGCTTATGTAAGAAAGCTGTTTCAATCTTTATGGGATACTATGGATAATAAGAAACTTCACGAGTTCAAAAGAACGGTTGGTTATACTCACCTGAACAGTCATAAACGTTTCGACCAGACCATGATTAGACGATGTAGAATTGGTCACACACGATTAACTCATGAATATTTACGAAAACAGGAGCCGATTCCAAGGTGTATACCTTGCCATGAAGATCTCACGGTGAAACATATTCTCATAGACTGCATAGATTTTAAGACTGTAAGAGATACTTTTTATCGAGCGGCTACGCTGGAATCTTTTAGCAGAGTGAAAGAGGATTGTATTTTAGGTTATTTGAGAGAGATTGGTTTGTTGTACAAATTTTAATGTTTGTACCTGTTTTAACGCATTAGTTTACCGAGTTTTTGAATTGATTACTTAGAATTTTGTTTGATCGTCGCTATATAGCTGAAATATTGCTGAATGCGACGTTAAACCTTAATTCTCTCTCTCTCTCAAATGTTGGAGCGTAACACTAGAAATCATCCAAAACCACACACGTCCCTGAAAAACCCTGTCGTCCCATCATGCGACGAACACTCGGCGTAAGGCGGTGAAAAAATGCCAGGTGCTTTCCTGGCTCCGAAACAGAGTCTAGTATCTACTAGCCAAGTTGGGGAAATGGAACCACTAAACTGCCAATGTAATCCTGTCTAGGCTAAATTGGACGGCCTAACCCCCACTGACCGATAGGCACATTGGAGGTCTATCTTAGCCATATAGTAGCCAGGGTCCAAATTGTCAATGACGTCCTCAACGGATTGATATTTTATCTCTTCTTTTGTCGCATAATCGTGGATACTTTGTCCTGGGGGCGACTGCTGCCGTGAATTAGCCGAATGTCACCATATGGTTTTGAGAGGGCTCCCAATGCACTAATCACAAATGGGGGGGGGGGCACCCTGATGTAATTTAATTCCTCACTCTCCTCCAGAAGCTTGGCCTCTAATTTAGCATGTGCCTTAATGGTAGAAGCGGAATCAGGAGTATAATTCACGGGGTGGGGGCAAGTCATCGTCCACTATAGAATATACCATCAAGAAGAATGTCTGCGTCTGGATCTCCCTTCAATTCCCTTTCCCACACATCGTAACACTGTAATGGGGAGGGAATGTATGTGTTGCTGCCTAGGCATTTTTTGAGCCCTCGGGAGTGGATTGACCCTCCCCCCCCCCCTTTATGGTTAAAATCACCGTGTGGAGTGGAGAAACGAGTTTAAGCAAATGTGACTGTGCAGCATATATGCCAGAAATGAAAACTGACGGATTTTCCTTTGTGTAGTTGAAGTATATACTGCAGCTAACAGCACAAGACCGTCTGCCATTTGATTGGGTACAGTAAGTAATATTGACTAACTGCAATACAAACGTGTTGACTGCGGGCTGCAAGCTGGCAATCAGTCGGCTGTGTTTTAAAGTAACTTGATCAAGTTACCATCCTCGATCGTGTTAACGAGTTATAATGCACATTGGTCAGAGACTACTGTACATATATATATATAATCTTGCAAATGATTGTGTTTTCAACCCCAAGTACGCAGATTTATATTCAAAGAAACCCTCGATTATTCCACCTCTTGGTATCCGTATGAAACCACACATTGTAGCAGCTGATATTAAAGTTAGTCAAATTTTACCTAACAAGCTCTTGCCAACTCCACCATGGCAGTTATCCAAACCAGAAGTAGATATTTCACTGACGGAATATAAAAAGACAGACAAGAATTTGGTCTACTGAGAGAGAAATACAGATCACATCAGGTTATTTATACAGATGGTTCTAAAGATGGTGAGAGAGTAGCATGTGCTACTATCTTTAGTTCAAAAACTAAAACATATCGTCTACCAGGTAAAAGTTCCATATTCACTGCAGAGGCAAATGCTCTATTATCAGCTTTAGAAGGTATTGGGTCCGCTAGAAGGAAAAAATGTCATATTATCAGATTCACTATCATGCCTTCAAACGATTAAAAGTGGAAATTCAACTCCTCCCACCATCTTGAAAATTCTACAATTATATGACATTAGATTTGATCAACAGATAGATATTGTGTTTTGTTGGGTACATGGTCACGTTGACATCAAAGGCAATACTGAAGCTGATAAAATGGCTAAAGCAGCTCTGGATAAAGAGGTTGATCCTGTTGGAATCCCATACGGCGATTTCAGACCATCTATCTGCGCTTATGTTAGAAAGCTCTTTCAATCGTTATGGGATACTATGGATAGTAGCAAACTTCACGAGTTCAAAAAAACTGTTAGTTATACTCATCTGAACAGTCAGAAACGTTTCGATCAAGCCTTGATTAGACAATGTAGGATCGGCCATACACGATTAACTCGCGAATATTTACTGAAGCAGGAGCCGGTCCCAAGGTGTATTCCATGCCATGAAGATCTCACTGTGAAACATATTCTCATAGACTGCATAGATTTTAAGATTATAAGAAATACTTTTTATCGAGCAGCTACGCTGGAAGATATTTTTAGACGGGTAAAAGCAGATATTTAGATTATTTGATAGAGATCGGTTTGTTATACAAATCTTAATGTCTGTACCTGTTTTAACGCATTAGTTTACTGAGTTAGTGACTTGAATACTTAGAATTTTGTTTGATCATCGCTATAAAGCTGAAATATTGCTTAACGCGACGTTAAACCTTCATTCTCTCTCTCTCTCCAAATTGGGGAGATCTAAAGCCCTGTGAGCACCAAATTATGTGTTACACATGTATCCGGGGGAGACGCTTTCATTCATACGCTGACATATGACTTTGTTGACAAGTACATTACCCGCAGTCATAAGCATCAACAAATCACGCTACATACACACAAATGTAGCAAAAACATGTTATAAAAAACACAAACAATGTAGATTCCATTATCCTCAACCCCCAATGCAAAAAAATATTATTTTAGAAACACTAGCAGAACAAAGTGAAATAACCAAATACAAAGAGCTATATGAACAGATTGTATCATGGCAATTCGCTCATCCTTGAAAGCAAAGACACTCTTTCTAAAAGAAGCCCAGCACAAACTAGAATAAATGCATATAACAAACTATTCCTGTCTACATGGGCAGCCAATATGGACATAGTTTTGTTTAGAACTATGGGCTGTAGTCATGTACATTGTCAAATACATGTGTAAAGGACAACCTGGAATGAGTAACTTGATGGAAGCAGCCTGTAAAACGCTAATGACCAAAGCAAAGATTTGTCCGCCCAAGTACGTGCCATTGGAAAAATTGTGACAAATCAAACGGACATACCAGTATAAGAATCTGCTGCATACTTACTACAATTACCTTTTTAGAATGTCCTCTCGTGTTTTCATTTTATCGACTCCTCTCCACTTGGAGAACTACGTTGGTAGATATTTTTAGTCGAGTAAAAGGCTGTATTTTAGATTATTTGAGAGAGATAGGTTTGTTGTATAAATTTTAATGCATCTACCTGTTTTAATGCATTAGTTGAACATAAAATATTGAAATATTGCTGATTTTGTCGTTGTTAAACCTCTTTCCTCTTGGAGAAAGAACACGATTATTGAAGGATGCTGAAAACCCAAAACTCCTGACTGATGAATCTACTGGTATTTACACTGATAATAATATCAATGTAAGTCTAAAACACTGGTGGCGTGCAGATTTTGTCACGAAATGAATATATAGATCTAACAGGAAATACAACAAGAGAACTCCATTATCTGAGGAATGGATGAAGGGGACTGATCTTGACGAGACAATGAAGATTATGTGGAAGATGAAGACTTGAATACTGCTGACCAAACACATAGGCCTTACCCGATGGATAAAGGCCAATTAGTAGATGTGAAGAAACAAAAGTTTCTACGGGATATTAAGTTAGAAAATGTCATTAAGTCATTAAGAAAATGACCAAGAGAAACATTACCGTGAATTACTGTATTTGTTCTCGCCATGTGACTTGTTTGGAAAATGGTCTAGATGATGAGATTGATCCTGTTGGAATCCCATATGGCGATTTCAGACCCTCTATCTGTACTTACGTGAGACGACTGTTCAATCTTTATGGGATGCTGTGAATAACAAACTTCATGGAGTTAAAAAAAACCTGTAGTCTACTCATCTGAACAGCCAGAAACGTTTCGATCAGACCATGATCGGCCATATTCGATTAACTCACGAACATTTACTACAAACAGAGCCAGTCCCAAGATGTATTCCATGCCACGAAGATCTCCCAGTGAAACATATTCTTATCGACTGCATAGATTTGAGGATTGTAAGAGATTCTTTTCATCGAGCGACTACCTTGGAAGATCTTTTTAGTCGAGTGAGGGAGGATGGGTCTTGGGTTATTTGAGAGAAATTGCTTGCTTGAGTTTTAGTGTTTGTATGATTTAATTTGTTAGATTACTAAGTTATTGGCTTGAGTACTTTTGTTTTGTTTGATCGTCGCTTTTTAGCTGAGATATTGTTGAACGTGACGTTAAACCCTAAATCTCTCTCTCTCTCTCTCTCTCTCAACTTACAAGGAGGCTTACTATGATAGTGAAAAAGAGAGAATATTGCAACCAACATTTTAAAATACAATAAAATGAGTGAACATTTGAATCAGATCATCAGTGTTGCTCAAAATGAGCAGGAAGATTCTGATGACTGGATCCTGGAGAGAACCCATGCCACTCGTACTATGATTTGGCGGATGACTTGAATTGCACTCCAAATGCAACTATCTCCAAAGATTTGAAAAAATCTAATGCGATGGCTGAAGAACATTATCGTCGTCTTGTTCACTCCTTAAATATGGAACAAAAATTGTGCTATGACCATCTGCTATTCTCATTCAAATCTTCTTCAAAACCTGCTTACAACTTTTGCACGAGTGGTGCTAGATATAGCACGGACACGAAGGGATGGAAATCACGGTCACATAATAGGTCAGCCTTTTGGGCTGGCAGACAAAATCTCATTCAGCAAAATCCTGCTCAATTTTTTTACACGCTAGTTATAGATATTAACAATAGCATCATTCTGTGCACATGGTCAAATACCGTAAATTTGTCTGGTTGAAAAATCATACATGTAAATAAGTACGATATATTTACAAATTATACAACGCGAAATGTATTATTTCTTATCTCTACAGAGGTTCCCGTGGTAGTGCCTATTGACCCTCCCTGATAATTCGATATTGCTGCATCAAAGAATGTCAATACTTGCCTCGCTTCTGTTAATGTCGAGATATATGGCTCCCACAATGTTATTATGGTTTCCTCTGATCCCACCAGTTCTGCTCCCACAATGTTAGTATGGTTTCCTCTGATCCCACCAGTTCTTGAAGCAAAACACGTTTGAATTTTGCACCTGTGAGTAGAAGATTTGTAGAAGCAAATTTTGTTGAAATTTTTCGTTACATATTTGGTTGGGACATCTTCTTCCGCAAACGTACAGCCTCTTGTCAGAGGATAAATGCACGGTGGCTGTGCACAGCGTGCGGGAACTTATGTACAGTGTAAAAGGTGGCAAAGATGCAATAATAAAACATTTTGAGTTTTCTAGTATAAGTTGCCTTGTGGACCAGAAATTTTTCCAGCTAGCTTTAGATATTAACCAACTGTGCATTAGTAAACAGGCACTTGTCCATTGTTCCAAATATCAGTAAGGTTTTTCACTGAGGACTGTTCGGTTACTTTTGAAACTCATAAGATCCGGGCTCTGTACTGCGTAGCCTGGTAGGGCATTCCACAAGAAAATAGTTGACGGGTAGAAAGAGCGCCTGTATGCATGGATTGAAGATTGAATCGCAGTGAAACTCAACTGATGACCCCTAGTCAGCCTGCACGACTGTCATTGGCATGACCATAATACTGTTGACACACTTGTAGAAAAGGATTACTTTTGCGTCTTTCCGCCTCTGTTCCCGAGTTTGCCACTTTAGACTTTGGATCATATTGCTATCACTTACATACGAGCTATAATTGTTATGGACATAACATGCAGCCTTACGTTGTACAGACTCAAGTTTGTTTATGTACCGTTTCGTGTGAGGATCCCAAACCGGTGAGGCATAGTGCACGATGGGGCGAACGAATGTTTTGTAACAATGATCCTTGGCAGTCTTGGGAAAATACATGGTATTCCTCTGCAGGAACCCCCATGTTCTGTTTGCCTTATTTGCTATGCTGTCAACATGTTAATTCCATGATAGCTTGGAGTCTATCTGAACACCTACATATTGGCACAGTTCGATTCTGCCACCAGCGTGTTATGAATAAAATATTGCGTCATAATCCCAGACTTTTTGTTTGTTATTGTTAGTTTTTCACACTTGGTCTGTAACCGATTTAGATCAGCTTGGAGAAGAGCAGCATGAGCGGTGGTAGTAACTGGGCGGAATAATGGACCGTCATCTGCGAATATTCGTATTTGTGAGTGTCTAACTTTGCAAGTAATATCATTTATATATACCAGGATTAATGAAGGTCCCAGGACACTGCATTGGGGCACTCCAGATATAACTGAAACATACGTAGATTTAATGTTCTCCAGAACAACCTGGTGGGATCGGCCAGAGAGGAAGATATCTACCCATCCATGTATATGACCACATATTCCATAGTTGTTTAATTTCAGAAGCAGATGATCTTTCGAAACGCGACCAGAGGCCAAATTCTGATAAAATCATATCCATCTGACCCTTCTCATCTGCCGTTTTCGCCAGATGCTGAGTAGTGTCCACTAACGGGGTTTCACAATACCTGGCAGACCGAAAACCATCTTGGACGTCAGAGATAATGCTATTAGCGTCCAGATGAGTCGCAATGTTTTTGTACAGGATGTGCTCTAATAGCTCACATGAGATGCTCGTTAGATTGGGCGATAATTCGATGGGATTTGCTTATTATCGTTTTTGTAGATTGACGATACAAGAGCGTTTTTCCACACTTAACAGTAGGCTCTCCACTCCATTGATGGAGATGTATACAGGCGGACACCGTGACACAGATGGGGTATCTAATTGTGGTAAGACTACACTACTAGTAGAATTGAACACTGATGCGAAGAAGCCGTTGAGTATATTGCTTTTAGTAACTGGGCCCGAACATGGAATATTAAGTTCATAGACTACAGATGTGATAGAAGACTGGTCGATCTTGAGCCCCTGAATGTACGACCAAAATTTCTTGTTATATTTTGCCGCAATGACTGCAGTGTTTCGTATCGTTCCTTGTCTCGAACATTTCCAGACCTCTTAGCTTTATTATATGCCCTATGGTTTCTCCTATATAGTCTTTTGACGTCTGTGTTAACCCATGATTGATAAAATCTTCTGGAAGAAGGATCAGATGGTGCACTCCAGGGATTCTTCAATACAGCATGAAATAAACTATGGGTCCGTTTTTCGGCCACCAATTGTCGTAAAATCTTCAATCCAAATCACTTAAACTATTATTTTGAGACATAGCACTGCTATGTTATAGGAAAATGAATTTCGAACTTATCCCTTCCAAACTTGCTTAATTGAACCATTTCAATTAAACTTCTTTACCACGTTCCCTGATCCGGTCTCAACTTAAAAAAGGCAAAAAAAGTGGGGGTCAACCTGCCAGTTTTTTGTCATATTTTTCCCCCGTAAATGAGTCATGATATTTAGGCACACCCAAGGGGCATAATTGAGGTAGCCATGATCTGTACGTGCTCGTTTGCAGCTTTGATAATGCTGAATAGGATGGTATTATAGATATAAGCTATTAAGAAGACAAGAAGAATTATGATGTAGCAAAACACGGGCAGTCTATCGTATTATGAAATTAGTCCGGGGCCATTACTACGAAACTGTGGAGGGCCACTCCAGAGTGTCAAGGCATATTTCACTAAATCTATCCTACAGTTCTTCGATCAGGGAATCTGTGTTGAAACTGTTCATCAATTAGTTTGACTGTTAGATTTGACAATAAGTTTGGAATGAAAGCCCTTAAACATAGATAGATTTCCCGTTTTGATGCTTTGGTGACTACTGCCATGGTATTTGTGACTGCAACGATCATCTCATGATCGCCCATGTCAGGCTTCACCTGTATAGATATTACCAAATACGGCGTGTTAGTGAAGAAAGTATCTAAAATGGCATTGCCTCTGATTGGCTGAAGAATCATCTGCTCCAGACCTAATGACTGAGTAGTTTCTAGAAAAAGTCATTGATACCAGACCTGTATTGAATTCCTTGAACAGAATAACCGGTTGCCCAGTTTATATCTGGGAGATTAGTGTCCCCATTGATGATCAGTGATGATCGCTGATTGGCTTGACCTATGTCCAGAAGTGTCACATTATTCTTAGGCAAGTGTCCACGTATCGATCAGATCTCAATACACCATATCTGCTTGCACTGTTGAAGAGACATTTGGAGATCTATAGACAGAACCGCCGAGGTAAATTTTAATTGACAGAAAATCATCAGATCAACTAGGAAAACAGATCGGGAACCCAAGATCACATGTTAGACGAACGAGTCAAAGAAGGTTCTCGACCGTCAATCTACACGCATTGTAACAGCAAAGCTGGCAAAGACGAACCCGCTAACTGAAACAAATTCCACTCTTTGTTTTTTATCAAAGAATTACAATGTTCCTAAAAAAAATAACTTGACAGAGAAGGCCATTGTTTGTGTCGTGCTTACCTTGGAGTAGCTGATTATCTCCTTGAGCAACGTAGAACCATGAAACAGAATAAACGTGATTCTTGGAGAAATTATGTTTCTAAGATAAATACTCGTACTCCTATAACAAAAGGTAAAAGCTCCAAGTCCAGCGTTCATCATCTCAACGATGGAAATCAGGTGATTACTGACAGAGTAGAAATTGCAAATAAATTAGGAGAAACAATTGCCAAAAGCTCTTCATCAGAAAATTATGTACCTAAATTTCAAAGTTTCCAAAAAAAAGAGAAGAGAAAAATGAAATTAAATTCCCCTCTGGTAGCTATGAAGGCTATAACGCTTCGTTTACAATTGAAGAACTTCATGCTTCTCTCTCGAAAGCTCATGATTCTGCTGCAGGCCCTGATAATATTCATTATCAGCTTTTGGAACATCTACCGGAATCATCTCCTATTACGCATATTCAATGGACTTTGGTATAGAGAAGAATTTCCTCCGTCATGGCACAATGCCGTAGTTATACCAGTACCAAAGCCTGGTCGTGACCATACAGACCCTGGTAATTATCGTCCGATTTCACTGACTAGCTGTGTCTGCAAAACAATGGAACGCATGATAAATGATCGCCTTGTTTGGTACCTGGAAACTGAAAAGAAACTTACTGATATTCAAGCTGGTTTCCGTAAAAATAGAAGTACCTTTGATCATTTAGTCAGATTGGATTCGTATGTTAAGAATGCTTTCGCCAAGAACGAACATGTCGTTTCTATCTTTTTTGATTTAGAAAAAGCCTACGATACTACAGGGAAATACGGGATTCTTAAAGATCTTCAAAAGATGGGATTAAAAGTTCGTTTGCCCGTTTTTATTTCCAACTTTTTGAATGATAGACAATCCCAAATTCGTTTGGGTACAACTATGTCTGATCATTTTGATCAAGACCAGGGTGTCCCACAGGGCAGTATTCTGTCTACTACTCTGTTTAGTATCAAGATCAACAGCTTGACTGCAGTTCTGAATAAATCAATTGATGGCTCACTTTTTGTGGACGATTTCAATATATCGTGTAGTGGGAAAAGTATACACAATATTGAGAGAACATTACAACTTTGTCTAAACAGAATTCAGAAATGGTGTCTAGAAAATGGCTTCAAATTCTCCAGAGCTAAGACAAATTGTATACACTTTTGCAGAAAATATTTCCAGCACAAAGATCCAGAACTTGAATTAGACGGAACTAAATTCAAAGTGGTAAAAGAGGTCAAATTTCTAGGCATATTGTTTGATCAATGTCTAACATTCAAATCACATATAAATTGCTTAAAAGCCAAATGCACGAAAGCTCTAGATTTGTTGAAAGTAGTTGCCAGCTATAAGTGGGGGGGGGGGGAGATCAGCAAACTCTCCTTCATTTATATCGATCACTTGTTCGTTCCAAACTCGATTATGGTTCTATTGTTTACAATGGTGCAAGCAAGTCAAACTTGGCAAAGCTAGATCCTATTCTCCATCAAGGACTAAGACTTTGCCTCGGTGCGTTCAGAACATCACCTAAAGAAAGCTTGTATGTCGAAGCGAATGAATTTCCTTTAGAACTTCGGAGAATTAAATTATCGCTGCAATATATCACAAAATTGCGTTCGAACCACTCCAATCCTGCATATAACTGTATTTTCAACCCTCAGTACGCAGATTTCTATTCAAAGAAACCCTCGATTATTCCACCTCTTGGAATCCGTATGAAACCACACCTTGTAGCAGCTGGTATTAAAGTTAGTCAGATTTTACCTAACGAGCTCTTGCCAATTCCACCATGGCAGTTAGCCACACCAGAAGTAGATATTTCACTGACTAAATATAAAAAGGCAGACACGAGCCAGCTCGTGTATACTCAGGAATTTGGTCTACTGAGAGAGAAATACAGTTCACATCAGGCTATTCATACAGATGGTTCTAAAGATGGTGAGAGAGTAGCATGTGCTACTATCTTTAGTTCCAAAACTAAAACGTATCGTCTGCCAGGTAAAAGTTCCATTTTCACTGCAGGAGCAAAAGCTCTATTATCAGCTTAGAAGGTACTGGATCCACTAGAGGGAAAAAATGTGTCATATTCCCAGATTCACTATCATGGCTTAAAGCAATTAAAAGTGAAAATTCAACTCATCCCACCATCTTGAAAATTCTACAATTATATGACTCCAGATTTGATCGACAGATAGATATTGTGTTTTGTTGGGTGCCTAGTCACGTTGACACCAAAGGCAACACTGAAGCTGATAGATTGGCTAAGACAGCTCTAGATAAAGAAGTTGATCCTGTTAGAATCCCATACAGCGATTTCAGACCATCTATCTGCGCTTACGTCAGAAAGCTGTTTCAATCTTTATGGGATACTATGGAAAATAACAAACTTCACGAGTTCAAAAAAACGGTTGGTTATACTCATCTGAACAGTCATAAGCGTTTCGACCAGGCCATGATCAGACGATGTAGGATCGGTCACACACGATTAACTCATGAATATTTACTGAAACAGGAGCCGATACCAAGGTGTATACCTTGCCATGAAGATCTCACGGTGAAACATATTCTCATAGACTACATAGATTTTAAGATTGTAAGAGATACTTTTTATCGAGCAGCTACGCTGGAAGATCTTTTTAGCAGAGTGAAAGAGGATTGTATTTTAAATTATTTGAGAGAGATTGGTTTGTTGTATAAATTTTAATGTTTGTACCTGTTTTAACACATTAGTTTACCGAGTTTTTGAATTGATTACTTAGAATTTTGTTTGGTCGTCGCTATATAGCTGAAATATTGCTGAATGCGACATTAAACCTTAATTCTCTCTCTCTCTCTCTCCTTTTATCGAGCAGCTACGCTGGAAGGTCTTTTTAGCAGAGTGAAAGAGGATTGTATTTTAAATTATTTGAGAGAGATTGGTTTGTTGTACAAATTTTAATGTTTGTACCTGTTTTAACGCATTAGTTTAACGAGTTGATTACTTGGATTTTTGTTTGGTCGTCGCTATATAGCTGAAATATTGCTGAATGCGACGTTAAACCTTAATTCTCTCTCTCTCTCTCTCTCTCATGACCGTTTGTTGCATGCTTTGCATTGAAGTTAACATGCCTTGAATCATCGTGTTATTGTCTATAGCAGCACTGGGCGCCGCCATGTTTGTTGTGTTCTCGCTGCGCCGCGCCACTGTTAGCTGTTTTTTCAAGAAGTTCCCGTTCTGTCGATGTATTTGGAATTTCCTGTGCTGAATCCTCGTTATTAGTGTGTGTCGACGAACGGGTTGTTCGTTGGTTAATACAAGTTCCGGAGTCCATGGGATCATTTCCTGGGCTTTTCGTCCTATTTTGCGTTCGTGTTTGCGTGTCCGATTTCACGCGGCTTCTGCCCACGTTTTCTGAACACAATCCTCTGAGTGTCGTCTTGCTCATGGAGGCTGGAACTTGGATGCCGATTTTTTCCAATTCCTGCCTCAATCTCAATTGTGTCCAATTTGCTGGATTAATTGTGTCCCAGTGCTCTTTCCTTTGTGTAGATCTGCCTCGTAGTCTGGTCACCATAATTTGTCAGTGATAAACGGCGGACACACAGATCTGCAAGTGGCAATTTTGTTCGTGTGCTCAATGTTCTTTGTAAATACGTAACCCATAATCTGAGTCCTTTGTTGGTTGACGAATTTGTTGTAGACTTCGATAAGTTCACTATGGTAAGGTTACAAAGAGTTATCGGACGGATAAAATCTATGACAGGTTGCTGGTACTCTTATGGCCGAAACAATTATGTAGAATAATAGAAATACAATTTTATCAAACTCAAAAAAGCTGTCAATCGACAGTTCTAATCAATTTGATATCTCTAAACTCATTGAAATAACAAAGCAATAACACATTATCTGCATGATTTCAGACCATTTTGTCAGGACTTTTGTCTTTTTGAATTTGGTGCTAATATTGTTATATGGAAATGGAATAGGTCTTTGGATTATGGACGCGGATATTCTCTAATGGACGACGGCTGGATTATGAATGACGGACTAGACGCTTGTAATTTGTTACAAAAAAATTTGATCACCTAATATTATGGTGAGAAACTCTCTTTCCTGTGATCAATTTATTATAGGCATTACCAGGTACAGAGATTACTGTAATCAATCATTTGTGATTTGCACAATTCATCATGGCTTTATGGGTATTTTCAATATATAAGAAAAATTCAGGACCCACTTCTTTTCTCACAAGAAAGAAAAGAACATTATGGGCTGCAAAAAATGCCCCTGCATGCCTAACTATAACCCTTTAAAGCACATTGTATTAACTAGAGTCTGTCCTTGGTTAAAAAGAAGCAAAGGTCAATCGAATTGGAAGGCTTCTGGTCAATCAGCAGGTGCATATGTATTATGAATTTGTGACAGCCTAGATGTAATCCTTCCAATTTGACCTAGATAAAATTTTGAAAGATGAATTTCGAAAGAAGAGCTATATCTTTCAAGAGATGGATCAAGCAGACAATACGCTTTCCAAAAGTTGACAGGGGGATAAAAATCAATAGGCTTGTTTTTTGTTAATCTATAATTTTGTTTGATCGTCGCTATATAGCTGAAATATTGCTGAACGCGACGCTGCACCTTAATTCTCTCTCTCTCTCTCTCTCCAATCCATAACATGGAAATGGAGATACGACGGGGTCAAGCAAAAGTTAACATTCAGGGGGACGGAAATTTTGATGGCAGTATACGATCTTGTCCATCGACGGGTAAATTTGATGCATTGAATTTATAGTATATGTACACAAGTAAATTTTCATGAAATGATCTTAACACATTGACTGCCGATTACAACTAAACTTCCTGCTACTATCTGCCAAGCCATCTACGAGTATACCCGTAGCGGTTTCACTTCTTTCACTGGCCAATTTTCAATTTTTCCGCCATGCTTTCAGGGGATTTCTCAAGCTGCGCGAACTAATAGTGTTCACCAACAGCCAGCATTTTTTGGTCACTTTAATAGCCATGCCAGCTTATGCAGTTTATGTACCGTAGTAAATGGTTTAATACGAGAATACTCCTAGTGACAGAATCTCGCACACCAGTCGCTACGAGTACATTCGTAGGTGGCAATCAACATGTTAAAACATGAATTATTTCATCTTTAAAGTGGATTTAAAGATTCAAATGCTCGATCTAGGGTTTTATATAAAATATTTGCAATTCAAAACATAAAATGACAGAGACAAAAAAATATATGAGCAACAAATAGTTAAAATCTAGACTGCCATCCTGCCCATTACATCATCACAGGAAAGAAGCACTACATGTAGTCCTTTATACAGGTTCAGTTTCACAATGGAACAGATAGATGTGGATCACAAAAGAAAACTACCAAAGGACTATTCGTGGTATCAGATGTGTTCACTGTGAATACTTCAGAACAGGAATATTTAAATGACTAGTGTAGTGTTCATCTATTATTATGCCTTTACCACTGAAAAGCTTGGGCTAGTGATGGGTTTCATTTATACATTTCTTTCCAGTTAAATGTAAACACATCAAAGGAACAAGCACTGCTTAGTGACTAAGATGTATGATTTATACATTCCTATCAAGTAAAAACTCGTATCAAATTGAAGAAAATGGTGCATTGTTGAGGGGTTGAATTCTTGGGTTGAAGGGCAGAAAAAACAGCATTCTGATAAAACTGCAGGAAAACCAGTTTCACAAATTTTCCCATGATTTCCAGTTTAAAAAAATATACAATACACACCAAACTTCCAGGTCCTTCATAATCCACATTTCAGAGTTTGTCGTGTTTAAAAATAATCGCGAGAGCTGTTGATTACTCTCCTGGATTTTGTATTGTGAGAATGATAATTGTATTGCGAGAATGGTTCCCTCTTGTGGGTATTATTACTCTCCAATACATTTTCATTTTCCAAGGGAGTGATTGATAACTTTCCTGTGGGAAGCTTAGGTGAGTGATGGAGAGGGAGGATAACTCTCCTTGAAATTACACTTTGGATTTACAATTTGAACACTTCCATTTTTACAATATTTACTATGGTCAGTCAAAATGAAAAAAACAAACCAGACAAGAATGCATTACTCATTAATGCACGAGGTCATGTTTTCAGCAAATAGTTTGAAATGTCATCTCAATTCAGCCTCCATGTGTTGGTCAAATCATAATATAGCACCTTCCAACAAGGTTGTGGCTCACTCCAGTCTGCACCCATTCAAAGTCTGGAACTGCATTTATCAGTCCTAAAACCTTCGCATTCATGAAAGTGTCTTCGACTCAACAGCCTTGGATCCATTTGTTGGATTAATCCCAACGAAGCATCTGTCGAAGAAAAAGAATGGACTTGTCACTATCAAAATTATATGCATTCTACATCACGTTTTGTGTTGTCTCCTTTCATGGCCATTTACTGTTATTTACTTGTAAGAATAGTCAATGATAAATCTAAGTGAACTCAAATAATATCATGGGATAATAAATCTGACACCAGTAATAGCTAATTGCAACACATATAAGGGAAGTGGAAAGAGGTGCCGACATACTGACAGAGCCACATGACTTCACTGTATAGTCTTCCGGTTAACCTATTCTAAAGCTCATACCAAGAATCTAACGATTGGTGATATGTGTTGTATCTCAGGTGCGCTTTTATTGTACCTGTCCATGTGGCAACTTGGATGATATGACCACACGGCCCCTAGCACTGGCATAAGCTGTATTAGATACAAATCTAGAGAGCTATGATGGACATGCTCTGACAACCCGTATATTGGTAATTGGTGAGCTGTATCGTTGTCAGATGAAAATGACGGCATTTAACACAAAAGACTGGTCTGTAAGGCCCGATGTCGACCCAGCATCAACTTCCCACAAATGCCAACATAAACCCCATGTGGCTCAAAAGAAATATGTCGTCCAATCAAGTTGCTAACTGTTACAGAGGGAAGCACGTAGACATATATATAGTAAGCAATGGTGAGAAATAATGTTCAAGCAAGATCACCAGAAAACGATATGATGCATTAGCTTCCAAATAAAGGGATTGTATACTGGGAATGGCTGTGATTAGTCTGGGTTCACCAGGTGACAGACAGTACCAACAGATCGTCTCAAGTAATTTGTGTTGTATAGACATGACATCGTCAAATTGAAATTGAAAATTGGTCACGAGGCCAAAATTGAAATATTGTTTGTTTGGGCTGACCCTACCTACCAACAAAAAATGTCCCTACCCAATTATTTTTTATTATTTCTTTTTGAAATAATTGTATTTTTTATTTATCTAAAATATATAATCTCTTCCTGAAACGATTTTTTTTAAAATTACACATATATCCCAGGAAATCACGTTTGTAAAGCAGAATTCATACAAATGGTACTATTTCTCTGTTTGGCACATCTCTCTCTCTGTCTAATCAATAATCACCAGGTATGGGATCACGAGAAAATTCAAATGTAAAAATGTACAAATGCAAATACAAATCAACCTACCGACCCATGGTTAGAATAAAGTTCATGTAATAATGTTACATGTTAAAATATTTTTGGCCTGATGGACTTAGTTTATCATCTTGAATATTACTGGCAACAAAATATCCATCACTACACCAGCTGTCTTGGCTGAACATAACATTATCTAATCAGAATATGGGTTTGGTGATGTCATCGCTGTATAAATAGTCCGTTGTTCATATTAGGAGAAATGCAATGTATGACCTCTTTGAACTTTATTGGCTATTCGAAAGAAATTAACACCAATACAACCACAACTTTCCATATTTGGAATTCACATGGGCAAACATCAAAGAAACTCCATATAAGGGAAGTGGGAAGAGGTGCCGACATACTGACTGCGCCATATGACTTCACAGAATAGTCTTCTGGTAAACCTATTCTAAAGCACATACCAAGAATCTAACGATTCGTGATATGTGCTATATCTCAGGTACGCTTTTATTGCACCTGTTCATGTGGCAACATAGATGATATGACCACACGGCCCCTAGCACCGGCATAAGCGGTATTAGATACAAATCTAGAGAGCTATGATGGAAATGCTCTGACAACTCGTATACTGGTAATTGGTGAGCTGTTTCGCTGTGACAACTCGTACATTGGCGATTGGTGAGCTGTATCGTCGTCGGATGTAAATGGCGGCAATTAACACAAAAGACTAGTCTGTAAGGCCCGATGTCGACCCAGCATCAACTTCCCACAAATGCCAACATCTATCAAAGACCAAAAGGTCTGTACAGGGGGCAGCAGAATCTCACCATATACAGGTATATATGACGCCCCTTCCGTTTCCCGGTTTGAACAATTTACTCTATTCAGTAGGTCAAGGTAAACGTTAGTGTAGTATTTAACTTGAAATGTGAAGATGCAAAACATCGCACAAGCCTTTCATAGTAGTACTATTAGATGCTATTTCTTCTGTCATACCATCTTGGTTTAGTACTCATTCATATTGTACTCGCCTCAGAATGAACTCTAAACTGGCACTCTCCGGATATTCCATATTAAAGCCATGGAAAGCGGTAAACAGGAGGGTTAACCCACTTAGCACAGACTTGATATTTGGTATGACCACGATTTTATCAACCACGAGCATCAGTCTGCTGGCAAAATATGAAAATAAAGTAATACATTTTGACTGGATATAGGTGTGAAAAAGCAACAACCTCAAATCGGAAACTGAGCTCAATTTCTACCAGACTGGATGTCTCCCCTGAATATCCATACAGTAAACTGGTCATGTGTGGCATTTTCAGTTCAAATTCTGTCTGAATCTAGACTTCTTTGCATTGCGCAGTTATCGGGTCCGAATAAACACTCACAGTCCCAGAGAATGAACAATCATACTCCAATGAAAGACAACCTGAACTGTGCTGAACAAATCAGGTTGCTGGAATAACCAGTCATTTGAATTTGAGCTCCATCCGTATCAGAAGGCAAACGAATGCTGATCATAACCGGTGTAATGTATGTAACTACAGTGGAGGTTAGCAGTCTGAATTTCCACCAGAGGCCCATCAGATAATCCGAGGCTATGTCCCAGCCATCAGTACTTTCTTTAAGCATAACCATCTTTACAAGTCCACGCAAATCCTAAATACTCGCAGAGGGATTACCTGAACATTTTTGAGGATTCGAACGAGTTCTTGAATCGTCTCTATTAATTTATACAATCTCGTACATTTCAGCCCCGTCCTTGTTTTGAAATAGCATGTTGGTATCCCAAGTCTGCGGTTTTTACTTTGATTTCCGATCTCCGGACATAAAAGTAGTTTGGCCATCGATGAAATTCAAACCAGTTACATTTTGTACTTGGCAGTGGATTGGCGTAATCAGCTGGCTGAGCGAGTTCACTGATTGGTTTGATTTAAAGAAAATGCTTTGATCTATTTAAATGTCATAATATGTAAAAACGAAACCGTCAGGTAACCGGAATTTTGTTTTTCGCGCAACAGTTTGGAATGTCGTGATATGAACTATCGTACTGGACTACTTAAAAACTACTTTGACATAATCAAACATCTATAGTCATCATCGAGCATCTCTGAGTGGACAAACGATATATCCCACGCATTCCAACTTATCGCAAATCACCAGAAATGGACTTGGCGGCGACTCATCCAGGTTCACTTCCAAAGGTGATGTATTTTCGTAGAAAATTATAACAAATTTTTGAAAATATAACGGATATACTTCAAGTGTATAATATAGTTCTGTTCAAGCTTGAATTCGCTTGTAATATTACTCATTAACAAAATACCACCGACATAAAGGGTGTCATAACTTGTAGATTTGTGCGGGGGGGGTTAATGTCACACTTCGGGGCCTGATCTAGACTTCTAGTTTGGTCACCCACAGGATCTAGCAAATGCTACTAGGCGTGATATGTATACGCCATATGCAGGTCCCACTGGAATATTACTGTCCAGAAAGGGATAGTTTACGATGTCGAAATTGTAATCATCTCTTGTGTCATACAGTCGACGAGAGAGAAGGCCGGCTTCATTTTATAGAGATATAGGTCTAAATATGATGTGCCTGTATGGTTATCTGTAGTTTCCTTCAAATCTAGTGAAGGTGGATATATATCCTGCGTCATTTATATAGCGATTATCCACAGCGAGAAGATCGTCTATATAGCTTTTGGTGAATGAAAAGGAACGGACTTTGAATGGATCGATTTTTGAAAGCGCCTGCATATAGTCATATTCATAAGAGCACAGATATAGGTCAGCCAACAGGAGTTTCCATTGGAATACCTATATGCTGCTGATATATTGTGTTGCCAAATTTCACCTAGATATTATTAATGAGAAATTCAAACAACTCTATAAACAAAGAAACATCCCATGAATGATATCTCTTGTACGTAGTAGAGCTAAAGAATGCTTTACGGCATCCGACATTAATATATCTACGATCAGTTTTCTTGAAGACAGATACTATTAATGAACTTAGACGGTCAATAAGGTCCTGATGAGGGATTGTAGTATAGAGTCGAGAAATCCCATGTGGATGCATGTCTATGAGGTATGTGTATGTGCCGAGCCAGGTGATCAGAAGTCCGGTGTTCAGAAGTCTGCTTCTGATCAGACTGAAAGTGTTGACAATCGCATTGACTCCGGTAGATGTTACCTCATCTGAATTGAAGAGTGACAACTTACCGGATACTGGTCGTGTGTCGGGTCAGGATGCAACTGTGCAGTCTGTTGATTCGTTCATTAATCCTATTCACTCTGGTGTAGATTTAAACTTTACAACAAATGAGGAAATAATGAATGAACTCACAGATGATAAAAGTAATCAACAGTCTTGTACTGAAAAGGCTACCCCGAATCAGAAAAAGGAGAAAACCACAGATATCGAAACCGGCAAGAAGCCTAAACTAGTCGATACTACATCCACCCCTACCAACGAGTCATCTATGCTTTCTGATGATGAGTATGTTGATTGTAATGTCCGTCCATTGAAAGACGAGACCTCCTTGAACCAAAGGTCGAAGGACTTCTTGGGATAAGAGAGAGAGAGAGAACAATGTTTATAAGAGGAAAGTAAAAAAGAAGAGAGAGAACTAATGAAAAATAAAAAGAAAGATCAAAAGAATTACCCAAAATAAAACGACCTTCGATAAGTTCACATTATATATCTTGGCTTGTGCAGGTTGGTATTTTATTTCTATATACAGACTAATAATGGCTCAGTCACCAACTATCAGTCACTGGAATTGTAGAGGAGTTTGACCAAATTTGAATGCATTCCAATTATTAACTCAAGATTATTAACCATCAGCTTTTTGTCTGAACGAGACCTTTCTGAAGAAAGCAGATAAAGATAAATTCAAATTCCGTCAATACACACCTTATCATTCCTACGCTTTAGACGATCATAGAAAAACTACAGGCGGCTCCTCAATATTGATTAAAATCGGTGTGTTACACAGTCCTGTTGATTTAGTGACAGATTTACAAGCTGTAGCAGTTCGTATTACCTTGAATTCTGTTTTCACAGTGTACATACCCTCTTCTGGTAGTCTCCGGCTCAATGAACTTCAAGATCTTTACGATCAGCTCCCGAAACCTTGTTTAATGATGGGTGATTTTAACGGTCGTAATATCCTCTGGGATAATGAAGACAATTGTAAAGGTAAAATTCTCGAAAATTTTATATCAAATAATTCTTTGCGTATTTTCAATGATGGTTCTTACACACATTTGTCCTCGGCCCATGGAACCTATTCAGCATTGGATATCTCACTTTGCGACCTATTCTTGAAGAATTTTCTTGGTCTGTTCATGATGACCTTTGTGGAAGTGATCACTTTCCCACTGTCCTAAAAGCTGTTCATTCGGCTGATGACCCTCATTTCACAAGGTTTGATTTCAGGAAAGCAAACTGGCCCGAGTTTGAAAAGCTTTTTTCACAAAAACTACAATCAGTCTCCTTCGCTGATGCTTCAGATCCTATACAGCTATTCTCAGATATGTTGATAGAAATTGCCAACCAAACCATTCCCACATCTTCAGGAGTTGCACATATTAAGAAACCGTGGTTTAATGATGACTGTAAAGAAGCAAGAAAATATAGGAAGAAGGCTGACCGATATTTCCGCCGACATCCAAATCCTGAAAATTAGAAAGATCTCAGAGTTACAAGAGCTAAAGCTCGTAGAACCATGAAACAGAATAAACGTGATTCTTGGAGAAATTATGTTTCTAAGATAAATACTCATACTCCAATAACAAAAGTTTGGAATATGATCCAAAGAATAAAAGGTAAAAGCTCCAAGTCCAGCGTTCATCATCTCAACGATGGAAATCAGGTGATTCCTGACAGAGTAGAAATTGCAGATAAATTAGGAGAAACAATTGCCAAAAACTCGTCATCAGAAAATTATGTACCTAAATTTCAAAGTTTCCAAAAAAGAGAAGAGAAAAATGAAATTAAATTCACCTCCGGTAATCATGAAGGCTATAACGCTTCGTTTACAATTGAAGAACTTCATGCTTCTCTCACGAAAGCTCATGATTCTGCTGCAGGCCCTGATAATATTCATTATCAGCTTTTGAAACATCTACCGGAATCATCTATAGAAATCCTAGCACGCATATTCAATAGACTTTGGTATAGAGAAGAATTTCCTCCGTCTTGGCACAATGCCATAGTTATACCAGTACCAAAGCCTGGTCGTGACCACACAGACCCTGGTAATTATCGTCCGATTTCACTGACTAGCTGTGTCTGCAAAACAATGGAACGCATGATAAATGATCGCCTTGTTTGGTACCTGGAAACTGAAAAGAAACTTACTGATATTCAAGCTGGTTTCCGAAAAAATAGAAGTACCATTGATCATTTAGTCAGATTAGATTCGTATGTTAAGAATGCTTTCGCCAAGAACGAACATGTGGTTTCTATCTTTTTTTATTTAGAAAAAGCCTACGATACTACATTGAAATACGGGATTCTTAAAGATCTTCAAAAGATGGGATTAATAGGTCGTTTACCCGTTATTATTTCCAACTTTTTGAATGATAGACAATTCCAAATTCGTTTGGGTACAACTATGGCTGATCATTTTGATCAAGACCAGGGTGTCCCACAGGGCAGTATTTTGTCTACTGCTCTGTTTAGTATCAAGATCAACAGCTTGGCTGCAGTTCTGAATAAATCAATTGATGGCTCACTTTCTGTAGACGATTTCAATATATCGTGTAGTGGGAAAAGTATACACAATATTGAGAGAACATTACAACTTTGTCTAAACAGAATTCAGAAATGGTGTCTGGAAAATGGCTTCAAATTCTCCAGAGCTAAGACAAATTGTATACACTTTTGCAGAAAATATTTCCAGCACAAAGATCCAGAACTAAAATTAGACGGAACTGAAATCAAAGTAGTAAAAGAGATCCAAAGCCAAATGCACGAAAGCTCTAGATTTGTTGAAAGTAGTTGCCAGCTATAAGTGTGGGGGGGGGGAGATCAGCAAACTCTCCTTCATTTATATCGATCACTTGTTCGTTCCAAACTCGATTATGGTTCTATTGTTTACAATGGTGCAAGCAAGTCAAACTTGGCAAAGCTAGATCCTATTCTCCATCAAGGACTAAGACTTTGCCTCGGTGCGTTCAGAACATCACCCAAAGAAAGCTGGTATGTCGAAACGGATGAATTTCCTTTAGAACTTCGGAGAATTAAATTATAGCCGCAATATATCACAAAACTGCGTGGAAATTCAACTCATCCCACCATCTTGAATATTCTACAATTATATGACACCAGATTTTATCAACAGATAGATATTGTGTTTTGTTGGGTGCCTAGTCACGTTGACATCAAAGGCAACACTGAAGCTGATAGATTGGCTAAGACAGCTCTAGATGAAGAAAATGATCCTGTTGGAATCCCATACAGCGATTTCAGACCATCTATCTGCGCTTATGTTAGAAAGCTGTTTCAATCTTTATGGGATACTATGGAAAATAACAAACTTCACGAGTTAAAAAAACGGTTGGTTATACTCATCTGAACAGCAATAACCGTTTCGACCAGGCCATGATTAGACGATGTAGGATCGGTCACACACGATTAACTCATGAATATTTACTAAAACAGGAGCCGATTCTAAGGTGTATACCTTGTCATGAAGATCTCACGGTGAAACATATTCTCATAGACGGCAGAGATTTTAAGATTGTAAGAGATACTTTTTATCGAGCAACTACGCTGGAAGATCTTTTAGCAGAGTGCAAGAGGATTGTATTCTAAATTATTTGAGAAAGATTGGTTTGTTGTACAAATTTTAATGTTTGTACCTGTTTTAACGCATTAGTTTATCGAGTTTTTGAATTGATTACTTAGAATTTTGTTTGATCGTCGCTATATAGCTGAAATATTGCTGAATGCGACGTTAAACCTTAATTCTCTCTCTCTCTCCTTCCAACGCATTAGTTTACCGAGTTTTTGAATTGATTACTTAGAATTTTGTTTGGTCGTCGCTATATAGCTGAAATACTGATGAATGCGACATTCAACCTAAATTCTCTCTCTCTCTCCTCTCTCTCCTTCCAACATTTGTAAAAATCTGATTGATTCTAGTGATCACAAGTATAGCATAATGCAGGTATTTGTTAGGGTTGTCAGGTGTTGAGACATGAACACCTCAAGAAAAGTAAATTCTTTTAAATTACAAGCGTCTAGTCCGTCATTCATAATTCAGCCGTCGTCCATTAGAGAATATCCGCGTCCGTAATCCAAAGACATATTCCATATAACAGTATTAGCACCAAATTCAAAAAGACAATCCTAGTATACATAAACATAGGCTTGTTTCCTGCAAGAGAGAAGCGGTCAACAGTTTTGAATGATGCCGGCAAGACATCATGATGTTACAAAAATATCAAATTCGTATCGCTGATCAGTATTCTTAATCCATAATATTCGTTGTGAAGTCGTCATCTAAAGAATGATGTATCTTAGTCACGCTTTGATTGCGCCTGTTCATATGAATATCATGAGTATCTTGAAGTTCATGGGTTCATACGGCCGCTAGCCCCGGGTTAAGCGGAATTAGACACAAGTTAGGAAACGTAACGCCATAGATCTTGCACGCTACGCTCGTATTTTGCTATCAGCATGCGATATGTATCGCCAAATTTGAGAAACTTTGAGTGGAGGCGCTTGGCGGTGTAGCCCTGAAACAAATGAAACACAACAAATGTGAATTGATATCAATACATTAGGTCTTTTGATACATGATTTTGTCTCGATTATCACTGATGTGATGACACTAGTGTTAGCTCAACATGAGACTTTGAAGTGTAACTGATCTGTAACCATATTTTCTTTCATTACTATTACTTTGTTACAAGGCAATAAAATCTGTTGTCAGCATTGTAAGTTAACGCATGCAGGAATATTTTGTTTGGGGCAGTCTTTTAGGAACTGCCAGCTGCTTGAAGTGTGATTTAGTATTAATGTCAAGGGAAAATTCTCGTTATGTTGACTTGTGAATATGGTGTTGTTGGTTTAGAGGAGTCAGAGCACACCCATGTAACATGTATTTAGCAACAGAATAATTTTGCCTGTGAAATAAACAGAATTTTGAGAACACCTTACCTTCACAATTCTCTCAGATGTGGATATCCTTGTATTGTCTGGGGACATTATCGCCGTCTTTAAGGTTTGCAGTGGAGCAAACAGTGAAATTCTGCCATCTTCCAGTTGTTCTGATTTGAAATGATGTGGCTTGCTGGTAAGCACACTGCAGATCGTCTCCCTCCCGAGGATGAGGGTGTTGGGCTTGTCTGACTTTAATACTGCATTGTAGAAGATATTAAAATATACAGTGGGTTAAAAGCGTGCTAATATGTACATTGGTGAGGTTAGGGGAAACAGATCTTCTAATGCAGAAATGAGTATTTCGATCCATCCAGACAATAGTAATAAAGAAACTGAGGAACTCCGCCCCAGAAACCTTCGAACAGATGAATATTCTAGTCAAATGAAGTTGATGTAGTATGATGCTCAAATTAACCATTATCCAGTCAATTATAATTAAAACTTAAAATACACACATGTACCATTCAGTTTTGAAAAGATCCAGGAATATTTTTCAAGGACTTCAGAATTGAAAATTGACATTTGTAATCTTGCTCTCGCCTAAACCAGTACAGATACAAAGAATCTTGGATACGTCAAAAGCCCCTTGTTAGAGTTATTTTCGGCTGTCCGTGTCAAGACGTGAAAATTTGATATTGAATACCAACACTACTGCAAATGCAGATGGCAGCCTTCATGAACTGCTCCTGTTTGTTGCCTTTTCGATACGTGATTACTTTTGTCGCACCACAGATGACCGGTCTCGTGACACCTACTTTACCGCCTGCCATCATTGACTGAATCGTCGACATCTGTAAAAGTAACATTTGGGTAAGTAATTGCAGCGGATAATTTACTCATCAGATTCCATTCTATATTTACGAAAGTGGCTGGTGAATAATTGGTACTCAGCTTGCTTAATTACCAATGAGGGCCAAGGTCTCAATAGTTTAACTGGGATACTAGATCCACCGGGTCGACATAAATCTGTTAAATGAACTATGTAAAATTTGTCTTCACATGATCAATCGCAACCCAATAGAACTCAGAATGGGATGTTTAATATGCTTGATCTAAATATTGGACTGAAGATAACTAAAACTGGATCACTATTTGACCTTCTGTTATTGAAAATGTCTGTCTAGCAGTTCATTAGTAAGCTGATGTGAATAGGTTTGTGGTCGCTGAAGTGGGATTCATGTGAATTTACAAGATATGTGTCTAGCCGCAAGTTAGTCCATATGTGATCAATAATGGTGTTATGTTTTGTTGTATAATCTGTATTAGCTTGTTTAAGAGGATGCAAAATGTGCAGCAGCGTTCTGTACTCTGCAGACTTTGTGACTCGATATTGAGATCTGCTGCAACAATGAGCCACATGTTTTGTTCAACTTTGTTTAGGTATCTTTGTAGAAGCGAAGCAAAGATGTGGAGTTTGTTCTGACTAGAAGGCGAGCGGGTAGGCTACAATCATACTAACCTTTTCAGGTACATTAATGGTAAAACATAATATTTGGTTATCATAGATATCATTTTCAGATGTGTAGTCAGATATGTTTGTGGTAGAGAGCCATACCATAAGGACTTCTGTTTGCTTGGCTGGTCTGTTGATAATCGTTTCGTGTCAGCTTTTATCTCGTAAATATCAGGTTCATGTGGCATTAAACGAGTTTGCAATATGCGAAGACATTACATTTTGATCACATGAAATATCACTGTGATATTTGTGCAGGGATTATACATTGTGATATACAAGCGTAAAATATGATTTGACATAGCAGCTGGGTAAAATGGTATTGACAAATTTAACTTGTCATGGTTCCTCATCCCATCCATTTCAGAGTGCACAGCATGGTCAATAATATTAAGCTATTGATATTTGTTGCTCTGCTGAGACTGACGTAATTCAAAGCAGGCACTTTTCTGCAATTAGTGAAATCAATGACGTCTTGCTGGAGTGTTTCCCTTTGGCACTTTCGAAGTGGAAATTGTCTTGTTAATATTTTGTTGTTTCTGTTTGTCAATTTGAAAATCAATTTTGTTTCCAGTACAGGGGTCCATTGTTTGGAAATCTGATCAAGATACAGATGTGAAAAACCATCCCTCGCAACTTTTCCAATATTTTCTTTATCAAAGTGGATCCACAGTATGCTTGGGCGGTTTGAGCCCTGTATTCTGTAGTTCATCATTTTCAAAATGCTACTTGTACCACTGACGAGACCATTCTTAACATCAATACTGTGCATCATCTCGTATCGCAAATTAAGCGCAACGTTCAACTTTGAAAATAGCCCCTTTATCAAATTGTTCTTTAGTGTCTTTCCTTTTGACAGAGGGGCCCTCGGTGACCGAGTGGTCTAAGGCGCTTCGCTGGTGACCGCTAGCCTCAAAACCGCTGAACCGGCACGGGTTCGAGCCCAGCTGGTCCATGTGTGAAAGTTTGTCAGTTACTTGCCGAAGGGCGGTGGTTCTCTCCGGGTACTCCGGCTTCCTCCACCAACCAAACTGACTGTCACCATGTGAGTGAAACAAACTTGAGTGTGACATTAAGCCAAATTCCCTCCCTCCCTCAAGTTTGTAGTTGGTTCCTTTTTCGTTCAGTTTGGCTTAGGTCGATTTACACACATCTGTGTATATTGAGCTAGGCAAAATACATGTACGTATTGAAAGTGTATACTGAAGTCTAGCCCTCAGAGTACAAGTTCGAGCGACTCCTTGTTCTCTGCTCTTTTGTTCCTCGGCATTGCCCAGCAACGGGTCAGGTTTAGAACTGGGCTATTGTTCGACCTCAGAGAGAGTGTATTGTTGTATTGCTTATATAGTTTTCACCTTCACCTTTAGAGTGTGGGTAGGCAATGTTGACTCTGTGGGGAGGCACACTGTTGAGGTTTGTGCGTGTTACTATTTGTAGTTTGTAGTTGTATTGAGATTCCCTAGTGGGACTTTGAATTTTTTTATTTTTGACTATGGCCTTTAGAAAGTTTGATAGGTCACTGAGCCTAAAACTTCAAGGTCTAGAGAAAGCAAATGCGAATGATATATATCGTACATTAAAAGATACTGTTGGATCAGGACGGTCAGGTCTAGTACAGGTATCAAATACCCTGTGGAACGTCACACTAGCAAATGAAATTACCAAAACTCGACTAGTGCTGGAAGGTATTCGCGTTGGAGATCAACGTGGCCATTTTGAGGAAATAGATCCAGGGAAATTGCTAGTAAAGATGAAAGGACCATGCGATTTCCCAGATTCTGCGATCAGAAGTGCTTTTGAGTTTTATGGTGATGTTCTCTCTGTACAAAAATAGTTCTATTCTTTCGATAGAGAGTTTGAGACAGGAGTTCGAAGAATTTGGATGACGAAATTCAAACGTACTCTTCCTTCTTCTATTTTAGTTGGAAGTATGAGGCTTCCTGTATGGTATAACGGTCAAGTAAAAACATGTTATACTTGTGGATCACAAGAGCACATGAACTCGAGGTGTCCTTTGAAAAATAAATGCCTGAACTGTCATCAGGAAGGACACTTTAAAAAAACCTGTCCAAAAGCCAAACAGGTTTCTGGAGATACCGTAGCTAACGGCGGAAAGGGTGATTACTCTGGTCCTCGCCCTGTTCCGCCCGCAGAAGTCCGAGGTGGACTTTGCGCCGAAGCTCTCCAGCTTACAAAACAACAAGCTATGAACTTATGGAAGACTGTAGGGCCTGATGGCAAACCTATAAAACGTCATCAGGAGATAGTTGCCGCCGGGAGCAACGAGAAATCCTGAAACCACTACGAGCCTCTTGGTGACGAAATTGAAGAAGGTTGTGATTCGGAAGATGAAGATGTCAGTGATAGTAAGGTGTGCGATGGCGTAGAAGCCGAGCCAGGTGATCAGAAGTCAGGTGATCAGAAGTCTGATTCTGATCAGACTGAAAGTGTTGAAAACACATTGACTCCAGACAACTTACCGGATACTAGAGGTGTGTGGGCTCCGGATACACCTGTGCAGTCTGTGAATTCCTTCATTAATCCTATTCACTCTGGTGTAGACGTAAACTTTACACCGAATGAGGAAGTCAGGAATGAAATCACAGAGGAAGAAAGTAATCAAGTCTTGTAGTAAAGAAACTACCTTGAATCAGGAAAAGGAGAAAGACAGCGAAACAGGCAAAGAGCCTAAAATAGTCGATGCAACCTCCACTCCTACCAACGAGTCATCCATGCTTTCTGATGAGGAGTATCGTGAGTGTAATCGTCCGTTAAAAGGCGAGACTTCCTTGAACCAAAGGTCGAAAGACTTGTTGGGACAAGAGAGAGAGAATGAAGTTTATAAGAAGAAAAGTAAAAAAAGATGAGACAGAACAAATCAAAAATTCGTATTACCTTGAATTCTGTTTTCACATTATGCACAGTGTACATACCTTCTTCTGGTAGTCTCCGGCTTAGTGAACTTCAAGATCTTTACGATCAGCTCCCGAAACCTTGTTTAATGATGGGTGATTTTAACGGTCGTAATATCCTCTGGGATAATGAAGACAATTGTAAAGGTAAAATTCTCGAAAATTTTGTATCAAATAATTCTTTGTATATTTTTAATGATGGTTCTTATACACATTTGTCCTCGGCTCATGGAACCTATTCAGCATTGGATATCTCACTTTGCGACCTTCCTATTCTTGAAGAATTTTCTTGGTCTGTTCATGATGACCTTTGTGGAAGTGATCACTTTCCCACTGTCCTAAAAGCTGTTCATTCAGCTGATGACGCTCATTTCACAAGGTTTAATTTCAAGAAAGCAAACTGGCCCGAATTTGAAAAGCTTTGTTCATAAAAAGTACAATCAGTCTCCTTTGCTGATGTTTCAGATCCTATACAGCTATTCTCAGATATGTTGATAGAAATTTCCAACCAAACCATTCCCACATCTTCAGGAGTTGCAAATATTAAGAAACCTTGGTTTAATGATGACTGTAAAGAAGCAAGAAAATGTAGGAAGAAGGCTGAACGATATTTCCGTCGACATCCTAATCCTGAAAATTTGAAAGATCTGAGTTACAAAAGCTAAACCTCGTAGAACCATGAAACAGAATAAACGTGATTCTTGGAGAAATTATGTTTCTAAGATAAATACTCATACTCCTATAACAAAAGTTTGGAATATGATTCAAAGAATAAAAGGTAAAAGCTCCAAGTCCAGCGTTCATCATCTCAACGATGGAAACCAGGTGATTACTGACAGAGTAGAAATTGCAAATAAATTAGGAGAAACAATTGCCAAAAACTCTTCATCAGAAAATTATGTACCTAAATTTCAAAGTTTCCAAAAAAGGAGAAGAGAAAAATGAAATTAAATTCACCTCCGGTAACCATGAAGACTATAACCCTTGGTTTACAATTGAAGAACTTCATGCTTCTCTCACGAAAGCTCATGATTCTGCTGCAGGCCCTGATAATATTCATTATCAGCTTTTGAGACATCTACCGGAATCAGGTCTAGAAATCCTATTACGCCTATTCAATAGACTATGGTATAGAGAAGAATTTCCTCCGCCATGGCACAATGCCATAGTTATACCAGTACCAAAGCCTGGTCGTGACCATACAGACCCTAGTAATTATCGTCCGATTTCACTGACTAGCTGTGTCTGCAAAACAATGGAACGCATGACAAATGATCGCCTTGTTAGGTACCTGGAAACTGAAAAGAAACTTACTGATATTCAAGCTGGTTTCCGTAAAAATAGAAGTACCATTGATCATTTAGTCAGATTAGATTCGTATGTTAAGAATGCTTTCGCCAAGAACGAACATGTGGTTTCTATCTTTTTTGATTTAGAAAAAGCCTACGATACCGCATGGAAATACGAGATTCTTAAAGATCTTCAAAAGATGGGATTAAAAGGTCGTTTACCCGTTTTTGAATAATAGACAATTCCAAATTCGTTTGTGTACAACTATGTCTGATCAGTTTGATCAAGACCAGGGTGTCCCACAGGGCAGTATTTTGTCTACTACTCTGTTTAGTATCAAGAACAACAGCTTGGCTGCAGTTCTGAATAAATCAATTGATGTAGACGATTTTAATATATCGTGTTGAAAAGTATACACAATATTGAGAGAACATTACAACTTTGTCTAAACAGAAATCAGACATGGTATCTGGAAAATGGCTTCAAATTCTCCAGAGCTAAGGCAAACTGTATTCAGTTTTGCAGAAACAAAGTCCCAGAACTAAAATTAGACGGAACTGAAATCAAAGTAGTAAAAGAGGTCAAATTTCTAGGCATGTGGTTTGATCAACGACTAACATTCAAATCACATATAAATTGCTTAAAAGCCAAATGCACGAAAGCTCTGGATTTGTTGAAAGTCGTTGCCAGCTATAAGTGGGGGGGGAGATCAGCAAACTCTCCTTCATTTGTATCGATCGCTTGTTCGTTCCAAACTCGATTATGGTTCTATTGTTTACAATGGTGCAAGCAAGTCAAACTTGGCAAAGCTAGATCCTATTCTCCATCAATGACTAAGACTTTGCCACGGTGCGTTCAGAACATCACCCAAGGAAAGCTTGTATGTTGAAGCAGATGAATTTCCTTTAGAACTTCGGAGAATTAAATTATCGCTGCAATATATCATAAAACTGCGTTCGAACCACTCAAATCCTGCATATAACTGTGTTTTCAACCCTGAGTATGCAGATTTATATTCGCAAAAACCCTCGATTATTCCACCCCTTGGAATCCGTATGAAACCACACCTTGTAGCAGCTGGTATTAAAGTTAGTCAGATTTTACCTAACGAGCTCTTGCCAACTCCACCATGGCAGTTAGCCACGCCAGAGGTAGATATTTCACTGACTAAATATAAAAAGGCAGACACGAGCCAGCTCGTGTATACACAAGAATTTGGTCTACTGAGAGAGAAATACAGTTCACATCAGGCTATTTATACAGATGGTTCTAAAGATAGTGAGAGAGTAGCATGTGCTACTATCTTTAGTTCCAAAACTCAAACGTATCGACTGCCAGGTAAAAGTTCCATATTTACTGCAGAAGCAAAAGCTCTATTATCTGCTTTAGAAGGTATTGGATCCACTAGAAGGAAAAAATATGTCATATTCTCAGATTCACTGTCATGCCTTAAAGCAATTAAAAATGGAAATTCCACTCATCCCACCATCTTGGAAATTCTACAATTATATGACACCAGATTTGATCAACAGATAGATATTGTGTTTTGTTGGGTGCCTAGTCACGTTGACATCAAAGGCAACACTGAAGCTGATAGACTAGCTAAGGCAGCTTTAGATGGAGAAGTTGACCCTGTTGGTCTCCCATACAGCGATTTCAGACCATCTATCTGCGCATATGTAAGAAGAATGTTTCAATCGCTATGGGATACTATGGATAATAACAAACTTCACGAGTTCAAAAAAACGGTTGGTTATACTCACCTGAACAGTCATAAACGCTTCGACCAGGCCATGATTAGACGATGTAGGATCGGTCACACACGATTAACTCATGAATATTTACTAAAACAGGAGCCGATTCCAAGGTGTATACCTTGCCATGAAGATCTGACGGTGAAACATATTCTCATGGACTGCATAGATTTTAAAACTGTAAGAGATACTTTTTATCGAGCAGATACGCTGGAGGATCTTTTTAGCAGAGTGAAAGAAGATTGTATTTTAGGTCACTTGAAAGAGATTGGTTTGTTGTACAAATTTTAATGTTTGTACCTGTTTTAACGCATTAGTTTACCGAGTTTTTGAATTGATTACTTAGAATTTTGTTTGATCGTCGCTATATAGCTGAAATATTGCTGAATGCGACGTTAAACCTTAATTCTCTCTCTCTCTCTCTCTCGATTATGGTTCTATTGTTTACAATGGTGCAAGTCAAACTTGGCAAAGCTAGATCCTATTCTCCATCAAGGACTAAGACTTTGCCGCGGTGCGTTCAGAACATCACCTAAAGAAAGCTTGTATCTCGAAGCGGATGAATTTCCTTTAGAACTTCGGAGAATTAAATTATCGCTGCAATATATCACAAAACTGCGTCCGAACCACTCAAATCCTGCATATAACTGTGTTTTCAACCCTCAGTATGCAGATTTCTATTCACAAAAACACTCGATTATTCCACCTCTTGGAATCCGTATGAAACCACACCTTGTAGCAGCTGGTATTAAAGTTAGTCAAATTTTACCTAACGAGCTCTTGCCAACTCCACCATGGCAGTTAGCCATGCCAGAAGTGGATATTTCACTGACTAAATATAAAAAGGCAGACACGAGCCAGCTCGTGTATACACAAGAATTCGGTCTACTGATAGAGAAATACAGATCACATCAGGATATTTATACAGATGGTTCTAAAGATGGTGAGAGAGTAGGATGTGCTACTATCTTTAGTTCCAAAACTAAAACATATCGTCTGCCAGGTAAAAGTTCCATATTTACTGCAGAAGCAAAAGCTCTATTATCAGCTTTAGAAGGTATTGGATCCACTTGAAGGAAAAATATGTCATATTCTCAGATTCACTATCATGCCTTAAAGCAATTAAAAGTGGAAATTCAACTCATCCCACCATCTTGAAAATTCTACAGTTATGTGACACCAGATTTGATCAACAGATAGAGATTGGATTTTGTTGGGTGCCTAGTCACGTTGACATCAAAGGCAATACTGAAGCTGATAGATTGGCTAAGGCAGCTCTAGGTGAAGAAGTTGGTCCTGTTGGAATCCCATACAGCGATTTCAGACCATCTATCTGCGCTTACACGAGTTAAAAAAAAAACGTTTCAAAAACATAAACGTTTCGACCAGGCCATGATTAGACGATGTAGAATCGGTCACACACGATTAACTCATGAATATTTACTAAAACAGGAGCTGCTTCCAAGTTGTATACCTTGCTATGAAGATCTCACGGTGAAGCATATTCTGATAGACTGCATAGATTTTAAGATTGTAAGAGGTACTTTTTATCGAGCAGCTACGCTGGAAGATCTTTTTAGCAGAGTGAAAGAGGATTGTATTTTAAATTATTTGAGAGAGATTGGTTTGTTGTACAAATTTTAATGTTTGTACCTGTTTTAACACATTAGTTTACCGAGTTTTTGAATTGATTACTTAGAATTTTGTTTGGTCGTCGCTATATAGCTGAAATATTGCTGAATGCGACATTAAACCTTAATTCCCTCACTCCCTTGAGGAACTGGAAGTGGTCATGTTGCATGGTACTGTAATTTTGAATTCAGAACTCATTGATAAATTGGTTGATCGAGAGTGTACTTATGAATGATCCATCCACACGACACCGCACTTCGGACATACATTTTCATCGTCAGATATTTTGCTTGATAAATTTTCAGCGGGAAACGGGCTAATCTGAGATGCACCTGAATCTTGAACTTTTTGGAACAAGGGATCCGAAAAATTATAATGTGAGGCATACCCTCTTGTGGGTATGAATGATGTCGGGTGGAGAGGAAAACCAGTTACCATCAATGGCCGACGTAAATCTGGCTATGACTTAAAGCGTTTCAGGCTTAGACCAACAGAAAAGGAAGGCAAATGAGGAGAAATACACATATCAAAATGATTTATACCCAAATAAGAATTGTCTAAACAACTGAAAAACGCATGTGTTTAAATAATTAAAAGAATTTCCATCGCTGGGCGTCTCCGGTACAAGGATATTTGCATCAATCAGTTTGTCCATCTTTGGGATATATAAGATATAGACATCAGTCATAACTTAACAGGGCAGTATCCAGGAACAGATTGGGCGCTCAATTTTTCGGCCATTTGGGCTTCTTCTTAGGGGGGGGGGGGTAATAATTAACATTACAGTAGTTTGGGCGCCCATACATTTTCCAGCACCATTTACATGCTAGATACTGCCTCTGCTTAAGCAATATGTCTACATGTATAAGGGATTAACTCTTGAAAAACACATCCGACAGCACCGACTTTCAATAGGCTTCTGGTACTAGTTGTATTAAACAATTGTATGAAGTATTATTGTTGGAAGTCAAGGAGATATGGACAGAGAGTACATGTATAAAGGGGGATAATTCCTGAGAAACACAAACGACAGCACCGACTTTCAATAGGCTTCTGTGTACCTGTTTTAACGCATTAGTTTACTGAGTTGTTGAATTGAATACTTAGAATTTTGTTTGATCATCGCTATATAGCTGAAATATTGCTGAATGCGACGTTAAACCTTAATTCTCTCTCTCTCTCAATGGGCTTCTGGTACAAGTTGCATTAATCAATTGTATGAAGTATCATTGTTGGAAGTCAAGGACTTTTTGAGATAATGTGTTTACAAGGATATGGATAGACAGACATGTATAAAGGGGCATAACTGCTGAAAAACACATCCGACGGCACCGACTTTCAATAGGCTTCTGGGACTAGCGGCATTACACAACTGTAGGAAGTTGTAGGCCTATTGTTGTAAGTCAAGGACTAGATGATGTGTTTACAAGGATATGATGGACAGACAGACGACGGAGGCAAAGAAAATAATCTGCCCGAGGGGTGAAAATGGCTGCTACGGTTTCCGCTCAATCAGACAAACACCGTTGGTCATTCAATGTGCCTCTTGATGTGTCGATGATACATACCATGTTTCGAACAGTATTGGAGATGATGACCATTAAACATTCTTCTTACATATGCGCAGATAGATGGTCTGAAATCGCTGTATGGGAGACCAACAGGGTCAACTTCTCCATCTAAAGCTGCCTTAGCTAGTCTATCAGCTTCAGAGTTGCCTTTGATGTCAACGTGACTAGGCACCCAACAAAACACAATATCTATATGTTGATCAAATCTGGTGTCATATAATTGTAGAATTTCCAAGATGGTGGGATGAGTGGAATTTCCATTTTTAATTGCTTTAAGGCATGACAGTGAATCTGAGAATATGACATATTTTTTCCTTCTAGGGGATCCAATACCTTCTAAAGCAGATAATAGAGCTTTTGCTTCTGCAGTAAATATGGAACTTTTACCTGGCAGTCGATACGTTTGAGTTTTGGAACTAAAGATAGTAGCACATGCTACTCTCTCACTATCTTTAGAACCATCTGTATAAATAGCCTGATGTGAACTGTATTTCTCTCTCAGTAGACCAAATTCTTGTGTATACACGAGCTGGTTCGTGTCTGCCTTTTTATATTTAGTCAGTGAAATATCTACCTCTGGCGTGGCTAACTGCCATGGTGGAGTTGCCAAGAGCTCGTTAGGTAAAATCTGACTAACTTTAATACCAGCTGCTACAAGGTGTGGTTTCATACGGATTCCAAGGGGTGGAATAATCGAGGGTTTTTGCGAATATAAATCTGCATACTCAGGGTTGAAAACACAGTTATATGCAGGATTTGAGTGGTTCGAACGCAGTTTTATGATATATTGCAGCGATAATTTAATTCTCCTAAGTTCTAAAGGAAATTCATCTGCTTCAACATACAAGCTTTCCTTGGGTGATGTTCTGAACGCACCGTGGCAAAGTCTTAGTCATTGATGGAGAATAGGATCTAGCTTTGCCAAGTTTGACTTGCTTGCACCATTGTAAACAATAGAACCATAATCGAGTTTGGAACGAACAAGCGATCGATACAAATGAAGGAGAGTTTGCTGATCTCCCCCCCCCCACTTATAGCTGGCAACGACTTTCAACAAATCCAGAGCTTTCGTGCATTTGGCTTTTAAGCATGTGTTTTAACACATTAGTTTACCGAGTTTTTGAATTGATTACTTAGAATTTTGTTTGGTCGTCGCTATATAGCTGAAATATTGCTGAATGCGACATTAAACCTTAATTCCCTCACTCCCTTGAGGAACTGGAAGTGGTCATGTTGCATGGTACTGTAATTTTGAATTCAGAACTCATTGATAAATTGGTTGATCGAGAGTGTACTTATGAATGATCCATCCACACGACACCGCACTTCGGACATACATTTTCATCGTCAGATATTTTGCTTGATAAATTTTCAGCGGGAAACGGGCTAATCTGAGATGCACCTGAATCTTGAACTTTTTGGAACAAGGGATCCGAAAAATTATAATGTGAGGCATACCCTCTTGTGGGTATGAATGATGTCGGGTGGAGAGGAAAACCAGTTACCATCAATGGCCGACGTAAATCTGGCTATGACTTAAAGCGTTTCAGGCTTAGACCAACAGAAAAGGAAGGCAAATGAGGAGAAATACACATATCAAAATGATTTATACCCAAATAAGAATTGTCTAAACAACTGAAAAACGCATGTGTTTAAATAATTAAAAGAATTTCCATCGCTGGGCGTCTCCGGTACAAGGATATTTGCATCAATCAGTTTGTCCATCTTTGGGATATATAAGATATAGACATCAGTCATAACTTAACAGGGCAGTATCCAGGAACAGATTGGGCGCTCAATTTTTCGGCCATTTGGGCTTCTTCTTAGGGGGGGGGGGGTAATAATTAACATTACAGTAGTTTGGGCGCCCATACATTTTCCAGCACCATTTACATGCTAGATACTGCCTCTGCTTAAGCAATATGTCTACATGTATAAGGGATTAACTCTTGAAAAACACATCCGACAGCACCGACTTTCAATAGGCTTCTGGTACTAGTTGTATTAAACAATTGTATGAAGTATTATTGTTGGAAGTCAAGGAGATATGGACAGAGAGTACATGTATAAAGGGGGATAATTCCTGAGAAACACAAACGACAGCACCGACTTTCAATAGGCTTCTGTGTACCTGTTTTAACGCATTAGTTTACTGAGTTGTTGAATTGAATACTTAGAATTTTGTTTGATCATCGCTATATAGCTGAAATATTGCTGAATGCGACGTTAAACCTTAATTCTCTCTCTCTCTCAATGGGCTTCTGGTACAAGTTGCATTAATCAATTGTATGAAGTATCATTGTTGGAAGTCAAGGACTTTTTGAGATAATGTGTTTACAAGGATATGGATAGACAGACATGTATAAAGGGGCATAACTGCTGAAAAACACATCCGACGGCACCGACTTTCAATAGGCTTCTGGGACTAGCGGCATTACACAACTGTAGGAAGTTGTAGGCCTATTGTTGTAAGTCAAGGACTAGATGATGTGTTTACAAGGATATGATGGACAGACAGACGACGGAGGCAAAGAAAATAATCTGCCCGAGGGGTGAAAATGGCTGCTACGGTTTCCGCTCAATCAGACAAACACCGTTGGTCATTCAATGTGCCTCTTGATGTGTCGATGATACATACCATGTTTCGAACAGTATTGGAGATGATGACCATTAAAGATTTTGCATATATTAAAAATGGCCACCAAGGTTTCCACTCAAACAGATCCCGATTCTATAGCCTTTCAGGTCATTACCATATGCATGTGTGATGCAAGTTTGGTGTACCTAAGTATAGTCGTTCTTGAGATATCCCGGTAACAAGAAAGACGTGACATATTTTGCATAAATTAAAGATGGTCGCCGGACAGACGGGCAGACGTATATGATGACAATTCCTGTCGGCATTTTGGCCGAGGGGTAAAAAATGATTGGTGTACCGATATCATTCTTTCTATAACAGTGCAGTAAAAATTAATCCCCGCTGTGGGGCGTGGAGTGCAAAGATGATGATCAGACACACGTGTACAATTGTAACAAAAATTGTTGCATTTTGACCAGACATGTTCAGGGGTTGAAATGTTTTTAAAAAGTTACTGGTCAATTTTTTTTTTTACTTGTCACCTGTCAACTTTTACATGTCTTAATTAAAATGATCTTTCATGGCATGTCACTGAAAGTGAATCATGATGGTCATGATCAATCAACCCAACGTAGTCGTTGAAGCATTCAGAATACCTCGAATAAACTGTCTATTCTCTTAAACTACATATCAACCTTTATTTCCTTTAGAAGCTGAATGTATGATATCAAACTACATGCGATATTCAACCATGCGAACGAATATCAATTTCACTAAAAATGTCAATAAAGCATATATAGATGGTCCATATTTCGTCACCTTCACGAACAATGTTTCTCTTTTGATTTTGTTTTCTCATAGTCTCTGTACGATCTGATCACGCCTAGTTTCGTCTGATGTAGATGTGCGTTTTAAATAACGATCCATTTTGTAAACCGCAAGAAATGTCACACTTTCCGATGAGAGTTCAAATTTTAAACTTTTTAATTTCAAATTATTTGATTATCCCGCTTAGCTACGTAAGCATTATCCATGCGTTATACAGTTCTGTTAGGATTCACTGTTTTGTCTGGAGGGCGATTAGAATACCGATAGTCCCGAAACTACCGATTGGACAGCGTTAACAATTTCTGACCAATCCAGCGAGCCGAGTCGGTGACAGAATGGATTCAAAACAACAGCGACGGTGCGAGATTGCAAAGAAATTTACCGAGCCAAAATGCAGACTGTCGGAATTAAGTCGGAATTAGGCCTACCAAGGTGAAGGAGAGATCGTAGCGGTTTCTTTGTAGATATCTTCGCTCGGAACGGACTGACACCCATACAGTGTTGAAAATTTGGGTCTCTAGAATTTGAACGCTACAATTCAGCAGAACTGTTTTTTCTCTCCTTATATATTCAGTATCCTTTTTTCAAATATCGTGACCTGTGCATTTCCCTTGCGTTTTTGTTGTTGTTTGCATTTTCGTATACTTGAAAACCGCTCAGGATAATATACACACATGCTGAACTGTTTTCAAGTACAAGAAAGTGCTAATTTTTTGGGTCAATATTATCACTCAGTACCAGTGACATCACAGGTTCCCAGTGTGCGAGACATGATCACAACAGACCACCGTAGATCTACATGCTTTGTTTGCCATTTAATCATTGAGAAAAAATATTAAAAAGTTAAAATATTCTTCGACACTGTTTCCAATGCTCTTTCATCTGAAGTTAACTTTACTCAAGGACATATCCAATTATTCTAATCTAACACATTTCAAATTATTAATTTCTTTGTTAATGTTCATTGATTCGATCAGTCCCTGTGGGTAGACAAACTGTGTTTCTATATTACCTTTTATACATTATGTTTATAATGACATACCGTTATTCGAAGCACAATGCTATAGAGGTGTACATTTTTTTTTTTGGAATAATATGTCTCCTTATGGTGTGACCATAGTTTATTCAAGTTAGAACCCTGCAAAACTGGTAAAGTGAGAAGAACCTTACAAGCTCTTATATGTCGGAAACGGTGCTGGACAATGTTGTGGGGATTGGTCTGATACAATACGCAAATATAAAAATTTGTGAATTTGTGGCCAAATTTTTGTGTGAGATATTATATGATTTAACGTTTTCCAGGTCTAGATAGCCACCTTCTATTTCTGGAATCTCCAACTAAATTTTATCCAGCCCATCCAGGAATTTCCAATTATTTTTTTTTAGTTTTGAGTGAGCCCATCCACGGAGGGGGGGGGGGTTGTAGTTAAACACTTTATAGTTTATAGCAGCACTGCGCCACAGAACACAGACCCCATGAAGAAAAAACGGCCACCCCAAATATTTGATAATATTGGCGACAGGCCAGGATGACGGCATTGGCGGGTGAAAGATCATTTTCAAATTGCATACGTATTCGCCTACAAATATTATGAGCATGGGCATGATCATTGAAATGATTGTTTTCTTGGGATTGGATTATCAGCGGGAAAACCTATTTGAGTTGATCATTGAAATGATTGTTTTCTTTGGATTGGATTATCAGCGGGAAAACCTATTTGAGTTTCGAAAACCAGTTCAACTGAGATGAACAAGTTGGACCTACCTACCGTGGCTCGAACGCGCGAACATAATTTGTACATTTGTTGCAGTTGACCGGCAGTAGCTTCGTAAACATGGTAAATAACATTTTACCCATATATATGTCAGCAATCAGACAGCTAAAATACATAATGAACAGAAAGAATTATTGAAAAGTAAACTCAGAAAATGTCACTGAGACACGAACCCACCGTCGCTTCTCATCGTTCAGCCTGATTGGCGCGCAATAACCTACAAGGATGCATATCTGTGATGCTGTATGTATGTAATAACTTTCCCGCGCGCCAGCCTGTTTACCAAACAAGTAGGTCGCTCATTTCACATGTTCCGCGTGTGAAAATAATCCGATGTATGTGTGTTGTTGGCTTATTTGACAAGCAGCGAATCTTGGAAATTTTGGAAGAAAACAATTCGAAATTCGAATTTTTCAAGTGATTGACAATACAACACAAAGGTGATGGTACTATAAGGCGATATTTTGGCCTATACGTGGTGCGGTTGAAATCGAAAAAATAAAATGTCCTAAAAATAGTTATGTTTTAATGTAACGGCAAGAGAAAATATAAGTACACAATATGTGAAAGTTTAAGTGCGATTGCGTTATTATTATTGTTATCACATGAAATGCACAGCTTGTGCTATTTCGTGAAAAAAGGGTCTAAATCGAGTCCTTCAGACACGCATTTAGACGCGAAGGGCCCTTTGGACCAAAACGCCATTTAACCTGGTGTTATATCCCCACTGCTAGAAGATCTTTTTGGTCCAAGAAGTCCTTCATACTAAAAATTGAAAAGTTATGATTCATAACGCTTGAAGTTTTCGTAATTAGATTAAAGTGACAAAATAGCCCGTTACAGTTGTTCGTATGTCGTGGTGTAGTGAATACGCACGTTGGATCATAAGCCCCTCGATATTTTCTTTTACCGAGTTCGAATCCCAGAAAGGCAGCATGGGTGACGTCGACAAGTTATTTCAATCTTTCTCATTTTTGCAAAACAAATTGCATTCAGTATATCTGAAATAAGATTTTAGGCTATCAGTATGAATCAATTAAATGTGAAATAAATAGTGTTTACCGATGACACAATACCTTGTGGACATTACGTTGATTGACAGTTGCCGCCGACGACAGGTTGTACATTGCATTTCGTGATCAATATCTCCTTTGTGTGAAAACGCCGGGTATAAAAGTAGCTTACAGATTGCAATGGCATGGGTGGAAATTTCTACCCTCTCAATACGTTTTTTGTCAAAAATTACTCTAAGGTGTATATTTCCACCCTAGGGTGGGGTGGAAATATCCACCTCTGTTCCACCATTTTCGGTAACAGTGCAGCCCACAATATATGACCAATACATTTTTTTTTCAGCCAGGGGTAAAAGAAGAATAATACCAGGGTGAAATAATATGATGTCAATATAGTAAACTTTACGATCTTTCTGGTAGTATTTTTATCGCATTACCTGCCACCATGTAAGCGATAATGTTTACACCATGGCTCACACATACAATGTTTCAGTACTCTCATGCATTATTTGTGGATTAGCACATATACCGTATCCAAGGTGTGTGGCATATAAATTGAGATTGACTCGAGGTGAGTATTGTTCCATTATTCAATTTGTTATGTAACTTAGTTTTTCAGATATTGTCACTTCGCCTTAGTTGTGCATAGTCATGTCGATTACTTATAATAGTCGATCACAATGTTCATTTCCATAGCTAATTGCCTGTAAAACTGCAGGCGGGGCTACAATAATGCAGGTTAGGGTCAATATACACTGCAAGGTATAAAGATAAAAACGTCTCACCAACGCAGACAAAGAGGCTGTGTTTGCTAATTAGTTTATCGCAGCATTTCTCCAGTTCCATGGGCTTCCATGTTGAAAATTTAATTGTTCACCTGTAGGTGAGGCGTCTCGGGTGGATCTCTGTTCCAGCTTGAGGAGGGTCTGGATGGTGAAGAGCCGATGCTAGTGATCTTATCCAAGCTCTATGAGAGAGCCATAGACACCAGACTTCGGGCATGGCTGGAAGATGGCGGTTTCCTGGACGCTTTTCAGTATGCCTATAGAAGAGACAGAAGTCTCACACAGGCAATGTTATATTTTTCACTGCAGGCCACAAGAAGCTTAAAGTCAAACTCTCACACAGTTGTATGTTTCGTTGACCTCGAGGGTGCCTTCGACAACGCCTGGAGAAATGGCATCTTGTACAACCTGTACCAGGCTGGCCTGAGAGGGCGCCTCCTCCTCTACAACGCGTCGTTCCTGTGTGACCGTAAAGTCAGAAATCGCGTTAACAGCTATACATCGGCCTGGTTTACCACTCATCTGGGAGTACCACAGGGCAGTGTAATCGCCCCCATTCTCTTTGTGTTCTACATCACCGAGATGTCTAGATCCATAGGGCCTCATATCAGCTATGCCGATGATCTCACAATGTGGATCACCCTGATGGATCTCTCAGCTGCCTGTAAGGCCATGGAGGAAATGCTTGAGAAGCTGATGCGATGGTGCAGAACATGGCGAATGCTGGTGAGCCTAGTCAAGACTGAGCTCATGCTCATTTGCAGAAGCAAAGATAGACGCCCTATCACAGTGAAGCTCGACGGGATACCTCTAGTTCAGGTCGAGACAAAAAGATGCCTTGGAGTGGTGCTAGACCAGGACCTTACTTACAAGCAGCACATCGAACATGTCTGCGCAACTTCACTCAAAGCTCTGAACAAGGTCGGCCGCCTTTTCACAGATGTCACGGTGGAGATGGGCCTGAAATTCTACACCACATTGGTGCGACCCCATCTCGAAAGGACGTTTGCCCTATGGTGTGGATCAAGCCACACAGAGATAGCCAAGGTGGAAAGGATCCATAGGCAGGCACTATTACGGGCATCTGGGGCCCTGTCCTCAACACCAACGTGCACTCTGGAGATCCTCACGCACACACCACCTCTCCGACTGCGACTGGATGAAGTCCTGCTGCAAGAATTTTGTAAAATACAACAGAGAAGGGATCATTTGTACACCCTATTGAAAGAGCTGATGGCAGACCCCATCATGAATGACCATAGGTTGTTGACACCTTGTCACATGTTCAAAATGGCGCTGAGATCCCTTCCGGCAGATGTTCCCATTACAAGCCTGGAGAGGAGCGTGCCCATGTCATTGTCCAGATTGTCCATGAAGATGCCGATCATAAAACCAATACAGGGAAACCTAGGCGCTTGTGGCTCACGAACAGTGCAACAAGCTGCACTCGCTAGAGACCTCATGTGTCAAACTTTAGAGACGATTCCCCACGGCGAGCCAGTGATCTTCACGGATGGATCTGCCCTTGGGAATCCTGGGCCGTGTGGCGCTGCAGCCATCGTGTACCTGGAAGGCACCACCTCACAACCACTTATCCTGACCAAACCAGTCTCGAAATTGAGCACAAGTTATCATGGTGAACTCTGTGCCCTGAAGTTAGCAACAGAATTCTCAAGCCGGTATGCCTCTAATCAACATGTCAAGACAATACACATATTTACCGACTGCATGTCTGTGATCTCCAGCATTAAAACAGGGGTCATCCATAGGTCTCATCAGCATATTATTGACAGTATTCACCATGATGTGACCAAAATGCACAAATACAACTCGTCAGTGGAGATTGGCTGGGTAGCCGGCCATGTGAACCTCAGAGAGAATGAGATGGCAGACAAGAATGCCAAGGCCGCTGCTGAGGCTGCCAGAGATCTACCTGCCCACTCTTCACAACTGGCACTCACCACAGTCAAGGGCATTCTAAGGTGCTCCACCAGGGCAAGGTGGCAACGGGCATGGAACACCATAGAGACTGGCCGATATACCCACCAGCTGATACCCACTGTCCCAACTCATAGGTACCGCTCCTGTACCACTAGAGGCAGAGAAACCATACTCCTACAAGTTCAATCTGGCCATACCAGACTAGCCAGCCATATGTTCAGGATGAATTTAACAGAGTCACCAATGTGCCCAAACTGTGATAAAACTCAGACTATTGAACACATAATCCTGGACTGCCCTGAACACGATGAACAGCGAGAGAAAATGATCAACTCCATAGACTATACCTATGCAGTGAACCAAACCCCAGTGTGGGAACGTTCAATAGATCTCCATTCTTTTCTGCAACCCCAACACAACAATAAGGACACAAATTCCAAAATCCTAGCAGCTCTCACTGACTTTCTGGTGAACTGCAGAGAAAAATTCTAACCAAATCAAATTCCAAACCCAAATCTGACGACCGGAACCGGAAAACATACTATGTGATAGACATTGAGTAATTGCTTAGGTCACAAGAGTGAAATTTGTTTACTAGCGAGACTAGCGTGGCACGAAGATGGCCAATTGGATAACAACAACAACAACATTATCCAAACACAGTGTGGAGGTGACTTGTGTTATTTCTTCACTGTAGTTTTTGGCATAAATCTTTCCATCCCTGGACCATGCAGATAGAATTAGTGGATGGGCTGAGGCGGTTTTTAATAAAAGCTGGTTTTTGAATGTTAGGTCTATGCGGATCACAATTTTACTGCCCTTCAATGCGCGGCGTTTTTTTATGGCTTCGTTTTTAGTTTTCCTCGAGAGAAACTGCATAACTGCCCCTAGGTCTCGTGTCATCTCTAGATTGGATTTTCCCTTGTCGGGGGCTATTTGGATGTCTCGCCGCTCAGTTTTCATTCCAAGTTTGCCATTCAATATTTCTATGACTTTGTTTCCACAGTCTTCAATAGTTTCCCCTTTACTATCTCCGGTGATCCCATATATGCGCACATTTTCTTTCCTTGAGTATTGCTCAGTCATTTTGTTTCATTTGTAAGTCACTTACTCTTCTAATTAGCCTCTCTATCTCATTTTGGTCTTTCTCTCAGGCAAGATCGTGTTATAGTACGCCATGTTTTTTTCATCGATTACTCTCTCCTGGGCGGAAGTGTTCTCCTTCTCAGGCGATTCACACGCTCTTACACTAATCGTGTTATAACACCCCAAAGCCTCAAACCCAGTAACTCATAATGTTAAATTATCCTTTGGGGTACTATAACACGATTAGCATATAGAGCGTTGATGACTTCGTCGCCCTTATACTAATCGTGTTATAGTACCCCAAATCCTCAAACACCCAGTCACTCCTAATGTTAAATTATTTTTTGGGGTACTATAACACAATTAATGAAATATATCGCTTTTATTGAGAATAAATCTTGTTCCACATTGCAGAATCGTGGAGATTTGGAGCGAGGCAAGACTAATTGATCAAAATTACTGGGGTACTAAAACACGATCTTGCGGATACACACCACTAAATGATTCTTGTACCGAGGTTTATCCCGGAAAATAGAAGACCGGCTACAGCGATTGGACCATATTTATTCCAGAAGTGAATTGTTTTGAGTAATACTTTTTGTATATCTCTCTACAATAGTTGGTCTTCATAACTAAGAAGTTTCTTGGTCACTTTGAAAATAAAAAATAATTTCAGGAAATTTTCATAACACACCCCCTGCCGTAGCCATGGGATGTTTATTCTATGGCATACCTTCCTCCAGCTATGGCTCGGAAAAATGGTGCATAAGGTCACCTTAACTTTCGATATGTTTGGAGCCAGAAGTCAGTCTTTCTGACGATATATGTTATTAGTCACCGGGAAATATTGGGAATAGGGATTTTTGGACATGTTTCATGCCAATTTACTACATAAATAGTAAGGAGATCATTTGGTGGTGTGCAACCTAAAGAGAAATCTGCAAGTTTGGTCAATTTCAAGAAAATCTCAAGATAAGTGTTCCATAATCACTCAAGACCATAGAGGTATGCGACCAGAAATCCGACAAACAGATTTCTGAAGATCCGTAACCCAGATTTTGGCGTTTATTGATTTTTGACTGTCACCTGACCAAACTAGCACTGATGCGCGTTAATGTTATTTCTCTCGGTTGAAGCATGAATTAGAGAGAAATTGCTTTCTCTGGTTGGTGTAATGTGTTTATGTAATCAATTGTTTTGTTTAACAACTGGGCTTGACCACAGGGCGGTGTTTCCCGTTCTGTGATATGTATTAAACTACGGAGTTGTAATGAAGTTTCCATTCAGCACGACTGACTGGGACCGTGCTGGTAAATTTTTCTCTCCTACGAAACCACAATGGACAATTACAACTGTGGCTGATATTTCTACAACTTTTAACAACGTTATACAACAGACCAAGAACCTGGAGAATGATCTTGGCAGCCAGTTTCTGAAATGAGACAGAATCTCCAGCTAAGTCTCGCCGGGGTTTCAGCAGAATTTAATACCGGAAGTTTGAAAAAGAAAGTCAAGCAATATATTTGAAAAAGAGCTGGAAACAAGAACCAGTTGCAGCATATCTCAGCTATAGAGAATGGACTGGATTAATCATACATGTGCTCGTTCGAGAACGGAGACGTTTTTCAAGTTCGTGAAAGTCTGTTGACTACACTCGAAAAGCCAAACGAGCCCCTTTTTTCGGAGCATTCAATTCCTTCAACGATCGGTGTTTAAATTCTTCCGGTGTCAGCGGCTTAACCCTGGGTGCGGTCCAATACACGATACATCGGCGCATGCCTTTCGTCCTGAGGATTTTTCTACCCAGACTTGCTCTGTCAAGACCAGGTTCAGGTGAACACGCTGTCCAAGAAGCGTACTGATGAGTATTAACACAGAATACAGTAGCACTTGCAGGAATCTCAGAGATAAGTATTGCGTTGTTTTGTTGTATATAATTGAGCGGGGTGTTCGGATCAGGTTCTGACGAACGCTTAATGTGAATATGAGCATGGTTAAGCAAACATTATTGCGAAAGGAGTATTAGAATGTAGTTTAATGGAAAAGAATAGGAACATGTAAGTTTCATATTAGACGGTATCTTTAAAGGGCAGGGAGAGTTACCGGCATATGGTACGTGGGGTGTTAGAATTTGAGTTTCCCATAAGACATACAGCTAACAGATGAGCTGAGCATTAAAAACCGATCCATTCAAAGCCCGTTCCTTCTCATTCACCAAACGCTATATAGACGATCTTCTCGCTGTGGATAATCGCTATATAAATGACGCAGTGAATGATATATATCCACCTTCACTGGATTTGAAGGAAACTACAGATAGCCCTACAGGCACATCTTATTTGGATCTCTATCTCTATAAAAATGAAGCGGGCATTCTCTCTCGTCGACTTTATGACAAAAGAGATGATTACAATTTCGACATCGTAAACTATCCCTTTCTGGATAGTAATATTCCAGTGGGACCTGCATATGGCGTATACATATCTCGCTTATTAGCATTTGTTAGATCCTGTGTTAAATGTGATGATTTTAATCAACGTCACAAAACATTGTTGCAGAAACTTATAAAACAGGGCTATTCCACCAAGCGCCTCCACTCAAAGTTTTCTCAAATTTGGCGATACATATCGCATGCTGATAGCAAAATACGAACGTAGCGTGCAAGATCTATGGCGCTACGTTTCGTAACTTGTGTCTAATTCCGCTTAACCCGGGGCTAGGGGCCGTATGAACCCATGTACTTCACGATCCTCATGGTACTCATATGAACAGTCACAATCAAAGCGTGACTGAGATACATCTTTTTTTTAGATGATGACTCTATAACGAATATTATGGATTAAGAATACTGATCAGCGATACGGATTTGATATTTTGGAACATCATGATGTCTTGCCGGCATCATTGAAAACTGTTGACCGCTTCTCTCTTGCAGGAAACAAGCCTATGTTTATGTATACTATGATTGTCTTTTTGAATTTGGTGCTAATACTGTTATGTGGAAAATGGAATAGGTCTTTGGATTATGGACGCGGATATTCTCTAATGGACGACGGCTGGATTATGAATGACGGACTAGACGCTTGTAATTTGCATTGTTTCAGACCAATTGTCTTTAACATGTTAAATCAATATAACTGACAAAACATCTAGGCTTGGGTTTGTGTTCATTGTCCTTTTGTCTTCCGGCTGGTGGTCTTAATAGAATCATTCATTATTTTACGATCTGTCTTACAAAACTCACACACATTAATATGTGCTGGTTGGTATATGTATCAATTCTGCGTTAGTATGGGAACTCCTAAATAAATACGCATATATTGAAAATATATTCTGAGGGAAAATGTCCTAAAAAATGTTTCTTTTATTTTAAATATTGTTGTATTGTCGCTCTGTTCCGCGTTATAGGATTTATGGAGCGGGAGCTCTCTTGATCTGATGTTGACTTCATACGTGAATTTTCATCTGATAGCAGAGTTAATGTTCGCGAACAGAGTACTAGAGAGAACAGTGGGGAAGTTTTTGTTCTTATGTTCAGCCTTGGTGGCTTTTGTGGAAGCCTTGGTAGCATATGATAGCGTCGTCTGCTGTTAGTCAAGATGGCTGGGAGATTGTCCGGGTGACAGTGAGTGGGGTATTGCTGACGTAATGAAGTTCAGTGGCGCGGGCCGCATGCTTGCGGTGCTGGTCTGAGTTCTGCTATAGCTAACGTAAAGTATACCTTACCTCCTCCGACTACACGTACGGTAATATATCAAACGAAATTGATCAAAGTAATACGAAGGACTAGACTGAGTTACGTCTTTTCGATTTTCTGATTTTTATTCAAATGGCGTCTGGTCGGCTCCAGAATTTACTGGTGTAATATCATTTTGACTTTTGTTTCTGCATCGGTCTGGTCCGCTCCACTAATGGAATCATTTTCACTTTCGTTTCGCATTTGTCTGGTTGGCTTCGGAATTTCCTTTTTTATCATTATTCTGTTACTCAAGCAGATAGCAAGTGGCAGTTTTAAAGTTATGATGGTAATGGGCTGGCTACCGTATAATACTGGTTACGGATATTACTGGTTACTAATTGGGTTGGCTGCAGAGCCGGAGAATACTGGATATTAATATCATCTGAGAGATAATGTATATGAATACTAATATGGCTGCAGAGCCAGAAGAAAACTGGTTAAATGTTGGCTGCAGAGCCGAAGAATACTGGATATTAATATGATCTGAGAGATAATGTATATGAATACTAATATGGCTGCAGAGCCGGACGAATACTGGTTAAATGTTGGCTGCAGAGCCGAAGAATACTGGATATTAATATGTGAGAGATAATGTATATGAATACTAATATGGCTGCAGAAATACTGGTTAAATGTTGGCTACAGAGCCGGGGAATACTGGATATTAATACGATTGGAGAATAAAATGGTTTTGGGTGGTCGTATGGATGCGAAGCTGAAGGAATACTGGTAAAATGTTGACGGCAGAGTCGAATAAATTCCGGAAATGTGGAGACATGTTTAGTGCTCCAGTTGGCAGAGGTGAGAGAGAACATGGCAAGGGAGAAGAGCGAGAGAGAGAGAGTGGGGGTGGTGATGGAAGGGTGAAAAAGTGACAAAGACGGATTCGGCCTTGATAACTTTGAGCGTAAATAGTGTACATTCTGCACCACGCTTTAACTTGACTAATATTTTGTGGAATAACTCATTGGAGTTAACATATGCAATATATATTTATACATTCTCTTGTTTAGTTGGTTAAAGAAAGCGGAAGCAGTAGGATAGTTGATGGGTAAGAGGAGATGCTAACATGATCGTTTTAACATTAAATTAATGTGTTAAGTGCATGATTTGAGTGTTGGGATGTGAGTTGGTGTCGTTTTCGGATGTGAGTTGGTATCGGTTTCGGTGATGTTGAGAACATCGTGGATTGGCAATAATTTAAAGTGCGAATATTGATGAAGTATAAAAAAAATTGTGGTTGTCTTTGAATATTTATATTTGCAGAAATTTTCAAGTGAGATTGGGGATAGTTTGTAGAAGAAAAGGTGTTCTTGTTGCCTCTTTTACTAAGTCGTACAGAGCCTCTTACAACGGCAATCCTGATAAAGCCTCGCGATGAATGACGTTTCTGAATCAGCTGAGGACGCATATGTTGTGTCGGTGAAGGTTTGAAAAGCATTTTAAACTTATTTAAATAGTCGAGTACGATGCAGATATCCAGATATGTGTAATGGAATCGAAACATGGTATATATATAAAAAATGGAAGTATCAGGGTGTGATGTATGCCGCTGGGCGAAAAGTTTGTCTTAATGATCAGAATTAATCTCTGTGCGGAAAATTTGGGCGAAAACTGAAATTAGATGCTGAGAATAAATTGTCTGTAAATGTTTGCAAGTTTATGTTTTAATGTAAAAGTATTTACTTGAAAATGGATAATCTGTTATGAGTATATTTGTCTCCTTTATGTTCTCGACAACATTGTTTTCTGAATATATTTAAGGGTATATTGTGCTATTACACAGTGTTTTTTATTGAAGACCAGTGTTATAAAAGAATGGAGAATCGATGAAATTACATTTAAGTTTATATCGATAGTAGAAAGACATGGTTAAAACAGATCTATATATAGTTACTCTACCATTTAATCATTAAATGAGTTCAATTTCGAGAATTATGATGGGTATGTATGTCCATATATCAGAATGGTGGGAGTAAAATCGCTGTCAAGAATTTATTGGAATAATCCAAATACATTCAAAATATCATTTTTAGTGAGTAGTGAAGGCAGAGTGAGATTTATAAAGAAGCGTTTAGATGTTGTGTGGGTGCAGTTGTTGTTCCACCCGCACAACGCCGGGAATTCTATATGTAAATATGTTGTTTATATTGTTATAAATTTTTCTGTATTATTCTGTAGCAAGGGTGAAAATCAATTCATTCACAAATAAGTTTTTATCCTCAAAACATCGTCCCGTTCTTTGGTTTTCAGCGTACGGTCCCAGCAGTATTACCAAATATGGAGTTATGTGTTGATTATTGGTGATTGGAACCGGGTACCAGAGAAATGTTATTTCTCTCCGTTGAAGCATGACTTAGAGAGGAATTGCTTTCTCTAGTTGGTGTAATGTGTTTATGTAATCAATTGTTTTGTTTAACAATTGGGCTTGACCACAGGGCGGTGTTTCCCGCCCTGGGATATGTATTAAACTAAGGGGTTGTAATGAAGTTTCCATGCAGCACGACTGACTAGGACCGTGCTGGTAAATTTGTTAACAAAATTAATATTTGCATATGATAAATTAATGGCAATTATACTTGATGGTTATAAATTGATGACACATGTTGGTTTAGGTTTTCTGTATTAAAATTTTGGATATTGTTTCTTATTTGATTATGTCAAAGTATCGTTTATATACTTTGTTGCCTAATTGAGTATGTGTTTGTAGTACATGTTGTTGCTTAAATTAGTAACCGCTCTACCCTCATAGAGTATGCCGGGCTGCAATGGGTTGGGGGCAGGTTTCCTCTCTATTATGACTGATTGTGGTCGGGGGGTTGTTTCTGGCAGGCGGCAGGCATTTTTCTGTATATAATATTTTCTAGTTTTATCTGAAAACAATTTGTTTAAATGAGTTGTTTCAATATAGCGCTGATATGCGTGTTTGATGTCGTTTATATGACCCCCTCGGTATATCATAATATTGTGGGAATGAATGGTAGTCAGAATAAAGAGAGCGTACGGTCCCAGCAGTATTACCAAATATGGAGTTATGTTTTAGAACCGGGTACCAGACAATAGTTATCTATATGAGAAGCCACAATATATGTTGAACGGGCTTTCAGGTCCCTAGATACTGATTGATGGAGTTTAGACCTACAAAGATCACTTCCGCCAGCCTGTCACTTCATATAAACCATTCCCATCCAATTTGTATCTACGATGATCCGGAACATACCCCCCCCCCCCACCTCCTTCCCCTTCCGTCCACAACTTTCTTCCACCACACAGCTCCTCCACTTCAGTGAGCAGGGTGGCATTAATCAACAAGCCTATATTTCCGTCTCTGTTGCACCGCCCTATTGTCTCCTATTTGAATGTCTCACTAAAGGTGAATGCCATCTCTTCCAAATATTATCCCCACCCCGTCCATAATGGGGGTGGGGTGATACCCTGGTATATATTCTCCAGCCTGGTGTATATTAAGGAAACTTTCTTACATTGACTGAAGACACTGAGTGTCCATAGCAAAGAAGAAACACAGAAAGTTAAGGTTTGAGGATTTTTTATTCCAATAAATTGAATAATATTTGTCGCTATTCATAATAAAATATATATACTTGAACCACTACGGAGATGTAAGCAATCGTTACATTTTCCCTCAATAACTATGGAACCAGCAGGTACCCAATCATGATATTTTTAAACATATATATACATCAATCAATGATTACACTGAAGAAGTTTCATTGATTTCTGCCTAACTTTGCACAGTTGTAGGTTGCACACCACTAAATGATTCTTATACCAAGTGTTATCCCGGAAAATAGAAGACCGGCTACAGCGATTGGACCATATTTATTCCGGAAGTGGAGGCCCGGATGTAGAGAGATTGGGAGTCGGACGTGTTTTCACTTCGCTCTGAGAAATTTGTCTATTTCAGCTGATATTAGCTCTGATTTCTGTGTAATATATTTTGTGAATACTTTTGACAAATACCTGAGGTGAAAGTTTGAGATTGTTTCTCGGTTTTTTGCTGTTCAGGGCGGTTTTCTGACTTGGCGGGTTTGGCCTGGTTTGGGAAGGCAGAGACCCGCCATTGCTGCCGGCTCGGTCTTTTTGACCGAGAGGGTCGGTGGGTTTTTTCTGTCTCCCTCGCCTCTGTTTGTTCGAGGTCTGTAAATATTTCGTATTTTTGTTGCTGTATATATATTAACCTCGTTGGCTTGACAAAGTTTATAGTTGGTTCGTTTTTCGTTCAGTTTAGCTTAGGTTGATTTACACATATCTGCGTATATCTTTCTGGGTTAAATACATGTACATATTAGTGTATGCTGAAAGCTAGCCCTCGAGTACACGTTTGAGCGAGTCTTTTGTTCTCTGTGCTTTTGTTCCTCGGTATCACCTAGCAACGGGCCTGGTTTAGAACTGGGCTATTGTTCGGCCGAGACAAGGTTCAGAGAGAGTGTATTGTTGTATAGTTTTCACATTTATCTTCAGAGTGGGGCTCCCTCAGGGGGGTAGGCGATGTTTACTCTGAGGGGAGGCACACTACTGAGGTTTGTGTGTGTCACTATTTATAGTTTGTATTAAGATTCCCTTGTGGACTTTGAATTTTTTTTTTTTTTTTTCACTATGGCATTTAGCAAGTTTAATAGGTCACTGAGCCTAAAACTTCACGGTCTAGAGAGAGCAGATCCGGCTGATATATATCACGCATTAAAAGACACTGTTGGATCAGGACCGAAAATTCTTAAAGGTCTAGTACAGGTATCAAATACCTTGTGGAACCTCACAGTAGCAAATGAGAATACCAAAGCTCGCCTAGTGCTGGAAGGTATTCACGTTGGAGATCAATTTGGCCATTTTGAGGAAATTGATCCAGCGAAATTGCTGGTAAAAATGAAAGGACCATGCGATTTCCCAGATTCTGAGATCAAAAGTGCTTTTGAGTTTTATGGAGATGTTCTTTCTTTACAAAAGGAGTTCTACTCGTTTGATAGACAGTTTGAAACGGGAGTTAGAAGAATTTGGATGACGAAATTCAAGCGTGATCTTCCTTCTTGATTGGAGGTATGAGACTTCCTCTATGGTATAACGGTCAAGTAAAAACATGTTATACTTGTGGTTGAGAAGATCACATGAACTGGAAGTGTCCCTTGAAAAATAAATGCCTGATCTGTCATCAGGCAGGACACTTTAAAAAAACCTGTCCAAAAGCCAAACAGGTTTCTGGAGATACCGAAACTAACGACGGAAAGCGTGGTTCCTCTGGTCCTCGCTCTGCTCCGCCCACAGAAGTCCGAAGAGGACTTAGCGCTATAGACCTAAGGCACCGTTTCCAATTATCGTTCGCGAATGAATCGTTTATTTCGTCAAATTTTCTCGAAGTCGCGATTTTCCAAGGCGCGAGGGAATGGTTTTTTTTCTTCAAAATAAACGATTCATTCGCGATCGCTGTTCGAATGGTTTTTTTTCTGTTGGCAATCGTTTTTCAATCGAGAAAATTCTCGCGAATAAAAAGCGATATCGCGTTTCAATCGCTTTTTAATCGAGAAAATATAAACGATTGAAAAAAAAACGATTGAGGATTATAGCCGAAAGTAGTACGCCATTGGTTCAGCCTGACTGACCCGCATACACGTTCGAGTTTCTAACACTTCAGTCATACTATATAAAGTTCGATCATTTTTTCTTCTTCCTTTTCCATTCTTTGCCTAGTGTAAAACTATAGCATGTTTCTGTACAGTTGGCGGTTATATAGATACGATGGGGATATTGAAAGAAATTGAAAAAAAAATATCTATATATATATACATAGGAATAATGGTTATGCATATAATTATAACTTCATATTTACATATATTTTGTACGGGACACAGACCCGGATATGGTCAGATTGGATCATTTGCACTTGCAATTTCGTCTATTATTTTGGGTATTTCTGTGTTTTAAAGCTGGTATTATTCCAGATTTCTTGTGTAGTATTTTTCGTGAACGTTTTTGGCATCTGTGCGGGCTGAAATTTTGAGTTGATTCGTCAGATTTCCGCTGTACGCGTGGTTTTTTGTCCTACGATCACCATTTTCCTTGTGTAGATAGATGGCGCTGTATTGAATATAACATTGTCATACGGGGTTTTGAGTCTTCGACAGCACTTAATTATTAATATATATAGCGCGGGCTATTTGTAAAAAATTTCACAACTGGTTAATCCAGTAAGAGATGAAATTATATACTATTCAGTTGGTTTTTGGCTTGAGCTTCCCTTTGGAATCATTCATAGTTCATTTATCAAAATATAAAATTAAAATAAAAGGTATTGTACATATGCGAATCCAACCGTTATATGCGATTCAATCACCATTGTGATATGTATTTGATATAAATATGAAATCACTGCCGCGAATATTCTTATAATAAATAAAATTAACTTGATGGTGATTTTTGAACTTATTCACATCTCAATAGTTTAAAAACTGTACCAAAACATGAATGGATACCCTTTCCTAATGTATGTTTTACTATAACAAAATATACATATTTAATTACACTATTTTCACCTTAATTAACCTAGAAATTCTCGGCTGGAGGGCTAAGCTGTTCTGGGTTATCGCCATGCGCCCATTCACACCTCTATGAAGCCTGTGCCGTAATCATTCTGATAATGCAATCAACGATGAACTCAAATCCACTTATGACCTGTACTTGGTATTTACAAAACAAGATATTGTGACTATCATCCTGTATTGTTTATACCAAGTTGCATGAATATATGAGGAAATTATCGAAAGTATGAAGGGAATGACTGAACATTAATACATTGTCGACTCACACGATTATTGAATAAACATGTCATTTTGTCATTTACACTTCGCCAGAGTAAATCTGAGCGTGAACGTCACAGGAAGCATGGTACAGGTATATGTGCAGATATTTCCAGCATACGCCCTACTTCGGCTTGTAGGAGACTATAGATCGTGAATCATATATATTATTCGGTTATCTTGCGCATTTATACAGTATAGTATAGTAATATAGGTTTTTCCATCGACAAATCCGCAATCAACATTACATGTAGTTCCCAGTTTGCGGATGGAGCGGCGTACGACGGCAACACGGCCTATGTGTCAAATATCACTCCGCCTCACGATTCTCTAGCGCCTTGAAAAAACCCGATTCTCTCGCGATTGAAGATTCGCGATCAAGAACGGATCGCGCATGGGTAAACGATTCAAAAACGATATCGCGAGAGAATGGTTTTTTCCAGAAAAAGTTCAATCGTTTTTTCTCATTTTTTTTCTCGATATCCTCGCGACTGATTCGCGACTGATCGTTTTTCAATCGAGAAAATTGAAGAAAAATCGCGACTGAAGAAAAAACGATTAATGGAAACGATCCCTAAGCCTATGGAAGATTGTAGGCTCTGACGGCAAACCTGTCAAACGTCATCAGGAGATAGCTGCCGCCGAGAGCAATGAGAAAACCCCAAACCGCTACGAGTGTCTCGATGACGCGATGGATGAAGGTTGTAATTCGAAAGATGAAGATGTCAATGATAGTGAGGTTTGCGATGATGAAGATGTTAGTGAGAGTGAGGTTTGCGATGATGTAAAAGTCAAGGCAGGTGATCAGAAGCCAGGTGATCAGAAGTCGATTTCTGATCAAACTGAAAGTGTTGATGTAGTAGTATCTCCGGAAGTTGAATTGAAAGGTGACAACTTACCGGATACTGGTAGTGTTTCGCGTCAGGATGCACTTGTGCAGTCTGCAGATTCCTTCACCAATCCTATTCAATCCGGTGTAGATGTAAACTTTACACCCAACGAGGAAGTAATGAAGGAGTTCACAGAAAAAGAAAGTAGTCAGCAGTCTGGTAGTAATGAAGCTACCTCGAATAAGAATGAAGAGAATGCAATGGATATCGGCGGGGGGCCTGAAGTGGTCGATGCTACTCCCACTCCTAGCAGCGATACACTCATTCTTTCTGATGAGGAGTATCAGGAGTGCAGCGCTCGCCCGCTAATAGGCGAGACTTCCTTGAACCAAAGGTCGAAGGACTTGTCGAGACAAGAGAGACAGAAAGAAGTTTGTAAGAAGGAAAATCAAAAAGACAAGAGAGAAAGAAAAAAATAAAAGAAATTTAAAAAAGAATTAATCAAAATAAAACGTACATAATGGCTAAGCTAACCTTACATATCTTGGCTTGGGCAGCTTTGTGTTTTATTTCTATATACGGACTGAAGATGGCTCAGCCACCAACTATCGTTCAGTGGAATTACAGAGGAGTTTGGCCAAATTTAAATGAACTCCAATTATTAACTCAAGATTATGAACCATCAGCTTTTTGTCTCAACGAGACCTTTCTGAAGAACGCAGATAAAGATAAATTTAAATTTCGCCAATACACACCTTATCATTCCTACGCTTTAGACGAAAATGGAAAAGCTACTGGCGGTTCCTCAATATTGGTTAAAATGGTTGTGTTACACAGTCCTGTTGATTTAGTGACAGATTTACAAGCTGTAGCAGTTCGTATTACCTTGAATTCTGTTTTCACATTATGCACGGTGTGCATACCTTCTTCTGGTAGTCTCCAACTAAATGAACTTCAAGATCTTTACGATCAGCTCCCGAAACCTTGTTTATTGATGGGTGATTTTAACGGTCGTAACATCCTCTGGGATAATGAAGACAATTGTAAAGGTAAAATTCTCGAAATTTTTTTAATGATGGTTCTTATACACATTTGTCCTCGGCTCATGGAACCTATTCAGCATTGGATTACAACACATATAAGGGAAGTGGGAAGAGGTGCCGACATACTGACTGCGTCACATGACTTCACAGAATAGTCCTCTGGTTAACCTATTCTAAAGCACATACCAAGAATCTAACGATTAGTGATATGTGTTGTATCTCAGGTACGCTTTTATTGTACCTGTTCATGTGGCAACTTGGATGATACGACCACACGGCCCCTAGCACCGGCATAAGCGGTATTAGATACAAATCTAGAGAGCTATGATGGAAATGCTCTGACAACTCGTATACTGGTAATTGGTGAGCTGTTTCGCTGTGACAGCTCGTATATTGGAGATTAGTGAGCTGTATCGTCGTCAGATGTAAATGACGGCATTTAACACAAAAGACTAGTCTGTAAGGCCCGATGTCGACCCAGCATCAACTTCCCACAAGTGCCAACATATATCAAAGACCAAAAGGTCTGTACAGGGGTCTCACTTTGCGACCTTCCTACTCTTGAAGAATTTTCTTGGTCTGTTCATGATGACCTTTGTGGAAGTGATCACTTTCCCACTGTCCTAAAAGCTGTACATTCAGCTGATGACCCTCATTTCACAAGGTTTAATTTCAAGAAAGCAAACTGGCCCGAGTTTGAAAAACTTTGTTCACAAAAACTGCAATCAGTCTCCTTCGCTGATGCTTCAGATCCTATACAGCTATTCTCAGATATGTTGATGGAAATTGCCAACCAAACCATTCCCACATCTTCAGGAGTTGCACATATTAGGAAACCTTGGTTTAATGATGACTGTAAAGAAGCAAGAAAATGTAGGAAGAAAGCTGAACGATATTTCCGCCGACATCCTAATCCTGAAAATTTGAAAGATCTCAGAGTTACAAGAGCTAAAGCTCGTAGAACCATGAAACAGAATAAACGTGATTCTTGGAGAAATTATGTTTCTAAGATAAATACTCATACTCCTATAACAAAAGTTTGGAATATGATCCAAAGAATAAAAGGTAAAAGCTCTAAGTCCAGCGTTCACCATCTCAACGATAGAAATCAAGTGATGACTGACAGAGTAGAAATTGCAAATAAATTAGGAGAAACAATTGCCAAAAACTCTTCATCAGAAAATTATGTACCTAAATTTCAAAGTTTCCAGAAAAGAGAAGAGAAAAAAGAAATTAAATTCACCTCCGGTAACCATGAAGGCTATAACGCTTCGTTTACAATAGAAGAACTTCATGCTTCCCTCACGAAAGCTCATGATTCTGCTGCAGGCCCTGATAATATTCATTATCAGCTTTTGAAACATCTACCGGAATCATCTCTAGAAATCCTATTACGCATATTCAATAGACTTTGGTATAGAGAGGAATTCCCCCCGTCATGGCACAATGCCATAGTTATACCAGTTCCAAAACCTGGTCGTGACCATACAGACCCTGGTAATTATCGTCCGATTTCATTGACTAGCTGTGTCTGCAAAACAATGGAACGCATGATAAATGATCGCCTTGTTTGGTACCTGGAAACTGAAAAGAAACTTACTGATATTCAAGCTGGTTTCCGAAAAAATAGAAGTACCATTGATCATTTAGTCAGATTAGATTCGTATGTTAAGAATGCTTTCGCCAAGAACGAACATGTGGTTTCTATCTTTTTTGATTTAGAAAAAGCCTATGATACTACATGGAAATACGGGATTCTTAAAGATCTTCAACAGATGGGATTAAAAGGTCGTTTACCCGTTTTTATTTCCAACTTTTCGAATGACAGACAATTCCAAATTCGTTTGGGTACAACTATGTCTGATCATTTTGATCAAGACCAGGGTGTCCCACAGGGCAGTATTTTGTCTACTACTCTGTTTAGTATCAAGATCAACAGCCTGGCTGCACTTCTGAATAAATCAATTGATGGCTCAGTTTTTGTAGACGATTTCAATATATCGTGTAGTGGGAAAAGTATACACAATATTGAGAGAACATTACAACTTTGTCTACACAGAATTCAGAAATGGTGTCTAGAAAATGGTTTCAAATTCTCCAGAGCTAAGACAAATTGTATACACTTTTGCAGAAAATACTTCCAGCACGAAGATCCAAAACTAAAATTAGACGGAACTGAAATCAAAGTAGTAAAAGAGCTCAAATTTCTAGGCATGTGGTTTGATCAACGACTAACATTCAAATCACATATGAATTGCTTAAAAGCCAAATGCACGAAAGGTCTGGATTTGTTGAAAGTCGTGGCCAGCTATAAGTGGGGGGGGGGGGAAGATCAGCAAACTCTCCTTCATTTGTATCGATCGCTTGTTCGTTCCAAACTCGATTATGGTTCTATTGTTTACAATGGTGCAAGCAGGTCAAACTTGGCAAAGCTAGATCCTATTCTCCATCAAGGACTAAGGCTTTGCCTCGGTGCGTTCAGAACATCACCCAAAGAAAGCTTGTATGTAGAAGCAGATGAATTTCCTTTAGAACTTCGAAGAATTAAATTATCGCTGCAATGTATCACAAAACTGCGTTCGAACCACTCAAATCCTGCATATAACTGTGTTTTCAACCCTGAGTACGCAGATTTATATTCGCAAAAACCTTCGATTATTCCACCTCTTGGAATCCGTATGAAACCACACCTTGTAGAAGCTGGTATTAAGGCTAGCCAGATTTTACCTAACGAGCTCTTGCCAACTCCACCATGGCAGTTAGCCACGCCAGAGGTAGATATTTCACTGACTAAATATAAAAAGGCAGACACGAGCCAGCTCGTGTATACACAAGAATTTGGTCTACTGAGAGAGAATTACAGTTCACATCAGGCTATTTATACAGATGGTTCTAAAGATGGCGAGAGAGTAGCATGTGCTACTATCTTTAGTTCCAAAACTCGAACGTATCGACTGCCAGGTAAAAGTTCCATATTTACTGCAGAAGCAAAAGCTCTATTATCTGCTTTGGAAGGTATTGGATCCACTAGGAGGAAAAATATGTCATATTCTCAGATTCACTGTCATGCCTCAAAGCAATTAAAAATGGAAATTCCACTCATCCCACCATCTTGGAAATTCTACAATTATATGACACCAGATTTGATCAACAGATAGATATTGTGTTTTGTTGGGTGCCTAGTCACGTTGACATCAAAGGCAACACTGAAGCTGATAGACTAGCTAAGGCAGCTTTAGATGGAGAAGTTGACCCTGTTGGTCTCCCATACAGCGATTTCAGACCATCTATCTGCGCATATGTAAGAAGGATGTTTCAATCGCTATGGGATACTATGGATAATAATAAACTTCACGAGTTCAAAAAAACGGTTGGTTATACTCACCTGAACAGTCATAAACGCTTCGACCAGACCATGATTAGACGATGTAGGATCGGCCACACACGATTAACTCATGAATATTTACTAAAACAGGAGCCGATTCCAAGGTGTATACCTTGCCATGAAGATCTGACGGTGAAACATATTCTCATGGACTGCATAGATTTTAAAACTGTAAGAGATACTTGTTATCGAGCAGATACGCTGGAAGATCTTTTTAGCAGTGAAAGAAGATTGTATTTTAGGTTATTTGAGAGAGATTTGTTTGTTGTACAAATTTTAATGTTTGTACCTGTTTTAACGCATTAGTTACCGAGTTGTTGAATTGATTACTTAGAATTTTGTTTGATCTGAAATATTGAGCTGAAATGTTGCTGAATGCGACGTTAAACCTTAATTCTCTCTCTCTCTCCTTATTCCGGAAGTGAATTGATTTGTGTAATACTTTTTGTTTATCCCTCTACAATAGTTGATCTTCATAACTAAGAAGTTTCTTGGTCACTTTGAAAATAAAAAATAAATTTCAGGAAAGTTTCATAACACACCCCCTGCCGTCGCCATGGGGATGTTTATTCCATTGCATATCTTCCTCCAGCTATGGCTCGGAAAAATGGTACATAAGGTCATCTCAATTTTCGATATGTTTGGAGCCAGAAGTCAGGCTTTCTGACGATATATGTTATTAGTCGACGGGACATATTGGGAATAGGGTTTTTTTGGACATGTTCCATGCCAATTTACTACATAAATAGTAAGGAGATCATTTGGTGGTGGCAACCTTGCCTTGAATCCTGTTTATCAACCAGCTCAGTAAATCTATCAACAAGTCTAGACTCGGTTAGTTCTAATTGCTCCTTCAGTTTGGAAAACTCAAAATGTCTTACGGAAGAACTTGATGCTAAAGGTCACATGCCGTATAGACATGTATCCACATGGGATTTCTCGACTCTCTATACCACAATCCCTCATCAGGACCTTATTGACGGTCTAAGTTCATTAATAGTATCTGTGTTCAAGAAAACTGATCGTAGATATATTAATGTCGGAAGCCATAAAGCATTATTTAGCTCTGCTACATACAAGAGATATCATTCATGGGATGTTTCTTTGTTTATAGAGTTGCTTGAATTTCTCATTAAAAATATCTATGTGAAATTTGGAAACACAATATATCAACAGCATATAGGTATTCCAATGGGTACTAATTGTGTACCCCTATTGGCTGACCTATATCTGTTCTCTTATGAATATGACTATATGCAGGCGCTTTCAAAAACCGATCCATTCAAAGTCCGTCCCTTCTCATTCACCAAACGCTATATAGACGATCTTCTCGCTGTGGATAATCACTATATAAATGACGCAGTGAAGGATAAATATCCACCTTCACTGGATTTGAACGAAACTACAGATAACCCTACAGGCACATCATTAGACCTATATCTCTATAAAAATGAAGCGGGCCTTCTCTCTCGTCGACTGTATGACAAAAGAGATGATTACAATTTCGACATCGTAAACTATCCCTTTCTGGACAGTAATATTTCAGTGGGACCTGCATATGGCGTATACCTATCACGCCTAGTAGCATTTGCTAGATCCTGTGTTAAATGTGACGATTTTAATCAACGTCACAAAACATTGCTGCAGAAACTTGTAAAACAGGGCTACACCACCAAGCGCCTCCACTCAAAGTTTCTCAAATTTGGCGATACGTAAGTAGTAGGAGACGGGCATTTGAGCGTAAATCCCCGGAAAATTGTCGGAAAATTCCCGGAGAATTGTCGGCTAATGGTTATACTGCAACATGTATATGGTTATGGTATATGGGGATATAAACGCGATATATATATAATACATATGTTCTCAAATTATAGTATATTATATTATTATATAGTTAAAATTTATTTTCAAAAATCATGTTCTCAATGGTGATGCGATATAGCGCAGACTGTACATGCATTCAGACATATTGTGTCATTTGCTGTAGACCATATGGTTATCAAAACATATCGATTATTTAAAATTGTAACGGTGAGTGTTAATCTCCTGATATTCCGTTATCTGACCTGCTATACCTGCCACTGTGCGCGTGGTCTAATGCGATTATCTCTCAATTGACCACTTCACGGTTATCCGAGTTGTTTACCGTATACATCTGTGTTTACTTTTTGCCCCTGACAGTAAGAATAAGTACATAGCTATAGAGTTAAAATTACCCTTGAATTTTAATACCAATTCATTCCGTTATCAGGCACCTCTCCTGGTCTATAACTTTATTTGTAAAATGGAGCGGTTTGTCGCTGATACGTCGTGTAATCCTTTAGCGTTGTTTACCGTTTTAACTCGATGGCATGAGAACGGATGGTATGTATCGATAGATAGGACATCTTTCCTGCTATAAAACTATGACGGCGTTCTTGAAATTGTACCAGTTATTATTTTTTCTCTTTGCGATTACGAATATTTCTTAAATTTTCTCGAATGACATGGATTCTTTTAAATGCGATTGCGGCATGTCATTTGCATTTGAGACGAGTTTTCAGGATCACCTTGAAGATCATCATGACATAGCGTATGTGATGGAGAGTCCGAAGAAGATAAAACTTCGACCGGAGCAATGTCGTGTAAGTAAAAACCTTAACTCTTGTATTACAAGGATTTTATGATATTTACTAACTGTCGTTTTGGATTATTTTAATAATCATTCATACTTTATGCCATCTTTTTGTCCTTGTTCTCATTGTGCAACTGTTTGATATAATTTCAGGAAAATGTGTGTATTTCGTATTTCGCTATGCGAATATGTGTATCAATCATACAGATATTTTGCGCATTCCATCTATTATCTTTCCGAATTTCTTAGATATTTGTTGGTTTTTATCTTTGCAGACAGCCGAAGACCGATATTTCAACACTCTGGTGCAAATGCCTACGGATCCTATGAATAACGATGCATGGGACTTGTATAATGACCAGGTTGACGCTGCTTGGTTTACCTGGGATTTTGAGCGTACTTTCGGGAGCGACTCGACCCAACATCCACCCGAACAAGAAGACGAATACCTCAAGGGAGTCGCTTACGAGATGGGAAACGGCGAGATGTTGGTTCCCGAATGTTTCAAAGATTCCCTGGGGGCGTTTCATCACTTGACCAAATCCCCTCGACAGGAATATCGGAGAACACCACGTGTTCGACGTGAGTAGTATACAAAGCGTCTTTCGACGGCACAGCGCCTCACTGCGCATGCGCAGAACTTGGTGTGACGTCATAAGTGTGGATGTGCGCATGCGTGAGTGATGTGTGGTGGAGGTGGGTACAAGATGGCGGCTACTCACCTCCCACCACACAACCACACAGGCCGCCATTTTGTACCCACCTCCACCACACAGTGCACTGACTGACACCGGTGTGGTGGAGGTGGGTACAAGATGGCGGCCTGTTGTGGTGGTGTGGTGGGAGGTGAGTATCCGCCATTTTGTACCCACCTCCACCACACATCATCAATTGACAGGAGGTGGATTGACTGACACCGGTGTGGTGGAGGTGGGTACAAGATGGCGGCCTGCGTGGTTGTGTGGTGGGAGGTGAGTATCCGCCATTTTGTACCCACCTCCACCACACATCATCAATTGACAGGAGGTGGGTACAAGATGGCGGCTTGGTTTTAAGAGACTGACACCGGTGTGGTGGAGGTGGGTACAAGATGTCGGCCTGTGTGGTTGTGTGGTGGAAGGTGAGTATCCGCCATTTTGTACCCACCTCCACCACACATCATCAATTGACAGGAGGTGGGTACAAGATGGCGGCTTGGTTTTAAGGGTGGTGGGAGGTGAGTATCCGCCATTTTGTACCCACCTCCCACCACTCGTTTGTACCCACCTCCCATCTCTCCCACCACACATTGGGAGGTGGGTACAAGATGGCGGCTTGGTTTTAAGGGTGGTGGGAGGTGAGTATCCGCCATTTTGTACCCACCAGCAGGAAGCATGTAGGAGGGGTGAAGAGAATATATCGCGCATAAGTGTAACACTTCAACGGCCCTTTTCAGGGCCAACCATCTTTCTCGGAAGAGAAAACTTCTTTCAAAAGCACAAAAAAATTAACACCAGCCCCCATCATCCTTTTTCAAAAAAAAAAAAATTTTCAAAAAAAAAAAAAAAAATCTTCACACTGTCAAGGTGATTTTTTTTTTATTTTTTTCTATTTTTGAGGTAGTGGGTCGAGTGAAGTATCAAATTGAAGCTGACGTGAAATGCTTCACATTGATACCTCACTCGACCCCATTGGACCACTAGGGGCTCCCCTAACTCCAAAAAGTCTATTTTGAAGATCGATATCAATCTTCATTTTTTTTTTTTTTTTTTCAATTTTATTTTGGAGGTAGTGGGTCGAGTGAGGTATCAAATTGAAGCATTTCATGAATGCTTCACATTGATACCTCACTCGACCCGATTGGACCCCAAAAAGGCTATTTTGAAGATTGATATCAATCTTCAATCTTCATTTTTTTATTTTGGAGGTAGTGGGTCGAGTGAGGTATCAAATTGAAGCTTACGTTGAATGCTTCACATTGATACCTCATTCGACCCCATTGGACCACT
>JAVTVY010028826.1:0-12408 GCA_036873755.1 Hanleya hanleyi
CATGCGCGGTCAAGTCCTCTTCCGACGACACCGGTGTCAGCTTAAGGTATTTCCACTGGAGATAATATAATCTAAAGCCACACCAAAACCGACGACGTCACCGGTTTTCGCGACTCATTAGCATACTATTAGCATACTGTAAATGGGATATCTATACATGGCATTTCTCAGTTCAGGATTTACAAATCCTGAGTTAGATGAGGACTGGATATATATATATACCCCAACAATACATTTTGAAATATTTATATATAAGTAAGATACGTTACCTCGGATATATAAATAAGAAATCGTTTGTCAGGAATATATATATATATTGTGGAGGAATTTATATCCCAGAAATAACACAACGAGAGATATATATATCTTGAAATCTAAAATAGGTATTTATAAATTTTTCTCGGATTTTATTCGCTGATATAGGATTTAAAATTGACTAAAGTCAGTGTTTATTTCACGCTCGTTTTTTGCAAATTTATATATCCGACTGCTAAATACCCGATATTTATATATCCGACTACTAAATACCCGATATTTATAAATCAGTAGATTAAATCAGAAAGTGACAAACGGCGCCTCATAGAGAACTGGCGGGCCACTGCATCCGCTCAATGCCTTCAGTTTGGAAGAAGTCATTTACGAACCTTGCCAGATGCGGAGGGCATTGTCCTCCATGAAGACAAATCCATCACCGACGGCGCCTGCGTAGAGCAAAACCTGTGAACGGAGAACTTCAGCAACTATCGATTGGCGTTCAAGTTTCTCTCTATAGGCACTAGATCGGTTTTGCCTGTGGTACTAATGCCCGCCCACACCATTACGCTGCCACCACCAAAGACCGTTACGGGCTCCACGCAGCACTCTGCATGTTCTTCGCCATGCCGACGCCACATACGCCTCCTACCATCAATATGGCGGAGACAGACACGCGTCTCGTCGCTGAAAAGAGCATTGGCCCATTGCTGTCTAGTCCATCGAACATGATTTGTTGCACACCGAAGATCCGCTATCTTATGACGGTGAAGCAACAAGGCTTTCTTAACCATGCGCCTAGCACGTAATCCGACGGCTTTAGGCGTCTCCTAATTGTTTGGTACCTCCTAGCCCCGGCACCAGCATCTGCTCGAATCTGATCTCGGACTTCTGTTGCTGGAATTCAAAATGGGAGTTAATTGAATTGAGGAACCAGTTGAATCCGCGCGCCACGTTCGACAATGATTTAGCAATGTCACCGCACATTTATCATACTGATTACAGGTATGAAATGTTTTCCGAGGAAACATTTATTTTAGCGTTTCTGTTCCAAAATTCAGTTTCAAAACATTCTGAAATGCCTGAATTTGACATTTGTGCAAGACAGTGAGACGTTTTCAGGTTTTGTTTGTTAGACATTTTCAGTCTTTCTTAAGACACCAATCGCGCGTCTTGCAAAGAATGATCTTGCCACCAAGAAAGTGATTGCTCGACGAAAATGGTATTCGAATTTTTGTGGCACACGCAGACCCTCATGCCTGATGACCTTCTGTTCCTGACTGCGACGTTTGCCATTCACCGATCTTGTCGTTGCGTGGTTGCCCTGGGCGTTCCACTTCTCGTAGATCCTTCACATCTCCAGTTTGGAGCAATTTGGCTTGTAATTTACGAATGACATTGGGAGTCACCCTCATTCGACGCGCAACCTGTTTTACAGGCGTGTTAGCCTTTTGTGTTAAATGCCGTCAGTTTCATACAGCTTACCAATTCCCAGTGTACCAGTTGTCACGGCGACACAGCTCACCAATTACCAATATACGAGTTCTCAGAGCATTTTCATCACAGCTCTCTAGATTTGTATCTAATACCGCTTATGCCGGTGCTAGAGGCCGTGTGGTTATGTAATCCAAGTTGCCACATGAACAGATACAATAAAAGCGTACCGTTAGATTCTTGGTATGTGCTTTAGAATAGGTTAACCAGAAGACTATACTGTGAAGCCATGTGACTCGTCAGTACGTCGGCACCTCTTCCCACTTCCCTTATGGTATGTGCTTTAGAATAGGTTAACCAGAAGACTATACTGTGAAGCCATGTGACTCGTCAGTATGTCGGCACCTCTTCCCACTTCCCTTATATGTGTTGTAATCCAAAAGGCCAATTGCAATAGTCCTATCCATATTCGATAACGGAGGCATGGTTTACCACAAAAATTTGCAACTTTTAACAACAACAAAATAATATGGGCTTTTCGGTTATGCGACCGTTTCTATTGACCATCTCGGACACCACATTACCTGATGCAGTTCATGTGAAAACGCACGATTTTTTTGTGATGTGTATCAACCACACGAATATATTTCAGGAATAGGCGATCGACATTTTGACATTTTGCCATCATCAATACGATGCGAGCTCGTTGTCGAAATGTGATACAGTATCGTGGTGGTTATACGCGATTTTAACGATTACTGGCCGTCGAGACACTCGGTGAACATGTTGAATGTGTGATGAAATGAACATTTGCCATCGAAAAATATGGTTGAATCTGTTCCAGTTTGCGCATGCTCATTAGAGCACAACTGTACCAACAGGATAATTCTTGATACACCGTGTCGGCTTGATTACTGGGACAGTGTGTGCAAAAAATTTCATCGTGACCGGGCAAATATCCTGGGACATATCAAACAACGATTTGGGGGGAACTTACTTTTGTTGCACTGTTTAGAATCTTTTATCTACCATACCCTGACCTCTGTGACATAAAACAAAAAGTCTTTTTTTCCTATGTCATAGAGGTCAGGGTATGGTAGAAAATTAAAACTATTATATCCGCGGAGGAAATGATTATATCCGCGAGGGAAATGATTATATCCGCGGAGGAAATATTATATCCGCGGAGGAAGTGATTATATCCGCGAAGAAAATATTATATTCTCGGACGAAATTTTATATCCACGGAGGAAATGATTACATCCGCGGAGGAAATATTATATCCGCGAAGGAAATGATTATATCCGCGGAGGAAATATTATATCCGCGGAAGAAATATGATATCCGCGGGGAAAATGATTATATTATATCCGCGGAGGAAATATTATATCCGCGGAGGAAATGATTATATCCGCTAAGGAAATATTATATCCGCGGAAGAAATATGATATCCGAGGAGGAAATGATTATATTATATCCGCAGAGGAAATATTATATCCGCGAAGAAAACGATTATATCCCCGGAGGAAATATTATATTCGCGGAGGAAATATTATATCCGCGGAGGAAATTATATTTGGTGTTTTTCAAGAATTTCGTAGGTTTTTCTTTGACTTTGTCTCTGTTTTTACGTCCTTGAACACGGAAAATTTGCAGAATATTGCTATGAATTCGCTGCAAATTCAGTTGATTTCTTGGAAAATACGAAGAAAACCTAAAAAATTAAGTTGGGTTCTTCGGAAATAATCGAAAGAAAATGACAATGGCCCTAATGGGCCACTGTAATGTACACAAAATGTCCTCGTTTGCAGTGATAACAAAATGTTGACAGGGAAATAAAACTCGAGACCTGAGGGGATGGAGAAAACAAAAATACACCGACGCGCTTCATTAATTGTTATAATTGCTTCTGAGAAATGGATAGAAACGGGTATTTTTTGTAACTGTTAATGCATTTCATTTGTCTGGTGTCATAACCAATTAAATACAATTCTAGCAGCTATGAAAGTGAAAAAAATAACTAAGCCCACCCGTGTTACAGCCCATACGGCTACTCTCAATGATAATATCTTTACCAATTCGTATGATGAAATTTTCATGTCTGGCGTTTACCTCACGGACATCACCGATCATTTTCCTGTATTTTATATGGATAAACAACGCATGCCTAAACCCTCTGATATAAGTGATATTACATATCGTAAAATAAGAAAGAAAATCAAGAAATATTCTCATAGTCAGGGCTGTTAGGGATTTTTTGGTTCACATTCTTCCAATAGCACCAAATTTGGCCGATATGTTGCCCATACCATACTATTTCGATTTCTGACGGGCGCCAAGACGGGCGCTCCCCTAGGGCCGCCATATCGGCGAAATTCAATATGGCCGCCACCCGGGTTAATCTGATTGTGATCTTATTTCAACGATTTGAGGTCAAGGTCACTCTTCAATGTCACCCTAAAGGTCATTTTGGGGACAAATTCCCCATAATCAGTGGTTTTTGGGCAAGATAGATAAACTGCCTCATTTTATTGGTTTCCCGGGTTGAGTAACCCGAATCTGGCCTTATTTTGGCTATTCGGGGCAATATTTCATTTGAGAGTCGCGATAGAGGTCATCCGAACCAGGGGTCAATCAGAGGTCAATTGTAGGTAAAGCACCAAAAGAATCACAAATAATACCATAGGGGTTTGTGGCATTCGAAGAATTCGATTTTGATCTTATTTTGAAGATTTGAGGTCACCCCATTTTGGGGTCAAAGGTCAAAGCTCAACAGTTACCACTAAGAACAATAGAACGAAGATTATTCAGGAACAAATTTTATTAAAATACTTCGGAGATGACATCTGCTGACAAAATGCTATAACTATGCCGACCAATGGAAATGCTACGATTTAGGTTGAGGGATAATAATATCCGATATCCGTGAACTGTTCTTGAGGTTTAGTAGCTTTTCACAAATACAGTCGAACAATTTGAATTCGGATGGACACAGCAATTCAATAAATAACTGTCTAGCTTGGAGTTATATTTTAGCCGCCCTTCATGATGTTCCAATCTTCAAATCCGTATTCCTGCTTTATACTAGGTCGTTTTCATGACTGCACGTTTAGTCGCAGCCTCTATACACGATTAGGCGCATTTCCACAGTTAGAGGCAAAGTTTCTACACGATTAGGCGCAACGCATAATTAGGCGCAAAATGCTTTCCTCGAATAAGCGTGTTTCCACGATTAGACGCATATTTCTTATACGAATAGGCGCATTTCCACAATTACGAGCAAATCTCCTACACGAATGGGCGCATTCCCACAGTTAGGAGCAATTTTTCTACACGATTAGGCGCAACACGGAATTAGGCGCAAGATGGTTCATATGATTAAGAGCAGTTGCATGATTAAACGCAACCTCCTTACACGATTAAGCGCATTTACACAAATAGGCGCAAATTCCGTACACGATTAGGCGCATTTCCACCATTAAGCGCAAATTTCGTACACGATGAGGCGCAGTTCCACCATTAAGTGCAAATTTTCTACAAGATTAGACTCAAAACGTTATTAGGCGCAATTTGTTTACACGATTTGGCGCCGACACGATCAGGCGCAAATACACGATTAGGGCCCTCACAGGGGGGTGTCCGTCAGAGCTACTTCGTAAAGGTCGACTTCCTCTGTTGGTGGCAGGGAACATGTACTGTGGGGAGGTTGTTGTACTTTCATGGAAAACACAACACAAATACTCCTTTGTGAAGAGGGAGATTTAGTGATTGTGTTCGGTTTGTTTCCTTATTTTCGCTACCCGGCAAAAAATACTTATTTGTCAACCGGTAATATCTGTATGAGGGAGTGGACATGCAAACATCTAATCAGGACGTATTAAATTCCCGGACGTAAAACGTTCGCTTTCATTTGCCATTTAACAATTAAACTAAATTGAAATATCTTTTTTTTTTCAGTATTATTATTTTTGCATTTCTGGTTCAATTGCTGCAATGTTTAGAAGGCTCACGAGTGTAGATTTCCTTGTTTATTTTCCAACTTCTTCAAGTGAACCCTTTTCCAGGCATGGGAGAGCATTCCCCCCCGCGGCACTAAACTTTCTGAACTATCTCCGAAACGACAAGATATTACGGAGACGTTCGCTTTAGATGGATTTATTCCTCGGTGTGTTGCGTTTTTGAACCGAAAATATAATTTACTGAAGTTATTGATTTGAGAGACAAAATACGGAATTTCCGTATTGTGAATTTTCGCCAAGAAGAAATGAGTAAAAAAATATAACAACTGTTCGAAAAAGAGCATTTGGGTTTTTTTGTAATTCATGAAGGAAATTCTCTTCATATGTACAATTAAAATCTCGAAATTAAAATATCTTGGATTCGTTTTGGTTAAAGGTGCAATCAGCGTTACTATTTCTTCCATTTTCTATTAAACCTTGGTAAAACTCAAAATAAATCAGCAATCACTGAAATATGTCTTAACATTTGAGTATCTATTTCGTAATTGAAAAATATGCCATCAGGTCTAGTCATGGTTCGTCCATCAAATCTGAGCCATGACAGATACAGCTTGTACACAACAACGAATACCAATTGGAAATATTCCGGAGCCCATTTGTGAACTTATTACCTTTCTGAACATGCCCATATTTGAACGAATTATGCGCAAACAATGTGTCGTATATTTCGTCTCCTTCACGTTGCTTTGAAGTCAGATGTCAGAAATCCGTGAATGTTTTTACTTAAGAGACGCCCCCATGTTGTTTCCTCCCGCACTTCAAAGAATTTGCCCTCCAGTTTTTTTCTCCACATAAACTGGGTCTTCATCTAAATATACCGAGATCCCAAGGAAGTGGCGTGTTTCCCCCAAACGCCATCCACATGATCCATTTATTCATGTTATTGGCGGACACGTTAAACGGACAGTTCCATTAATACTTGTAAGGCTTATCTGCCTGCAGTGTCAGTTTCGGAGGTACGTCATACACAGACCTGCATAATGGGGGATGAAAAATATCATCTGGTGTCATATTGGCAAGAGAAATTAAAGGAGCGGAATTCATTTAAACAATCCTGTCTAGAGCTCCAGCTTTAGCCGCTTCACACTCAACATGCATGTATCGTCTGAGTTGCTTCCATTTTTGGTCAGTCGCAAGTTTTGCCATCGAACATGAATATTTCCAACTATGAAGCGCTAACCAATCGTGCATTCAGTATATCTGGGTAGCGTCTGACAGTTTTGCAAGTTCAATTCACGCCCCCCCCCCCCCCACCTCGCCATATATAAACATGGTGTTTTATCAATCTCAGTAAACTCAGTTAAATATCATGGAACATTAAATCGGACATCAACGCTGTATAAATCCCATGCGAATTTCAAAATGCATCTGTATCGGGTGGCTGGGCGAAATAAATTTAAAAAGACGACCATTGTAATAACATACTGGAGGACGTGGACCAATATAGTAAACAGAAAAGAGGAAAAGTACAAAGTAGGCGCCATGCCTGGACATCATGCGTGGTAAACGTAAACTTCAAAGGATTTTTCTCCCACCGAAAAGTCTGCTTTTGTCAGAAGGCAGAAAATATCAAAAGAGCGACAGTGATAATTAAACGTCAATCAATGGCTTATTATGGAATCTCGTAGAATATCGGCATGACGTTCCCACGAATTTTTCATAGCGTCACAGATGGTATCTAGATCTTATTTCCACATTGTTTACCTAGATTGGGTGATATGTGCCGTGAACTGATCTCAATTGGCCGAAGACGCCCATTCTCCCATGTTAAACCATTTAGACATAAACTAGATGCAAAGACATTTCAGACCTTCATGTCAATGGGCAGCCTAGGCGTAAATTTGCTGACTGGAAAGCTTATTTGTTGAAACCACTCTGCATTGCCTGCTTGCTTGCCTGCCTGCCTGCCTGCCTGCCTGTATGAGACGTGGAGAAGCTTTTCATTTTACCAGTGCAACTTCACCAGCCTATTACACCGTAGCAGCTACTGACCAGCCTGAGCCCACAGTCATGCAGTCATCCCAGCGAGTTAAGCTTCAACAGTACCGTGTTCGTCTCATTGATGAGATGCAGCATGTGGCCGAACTATGTGATCTGCTTATGGAGGAAAACATACTCCTGAAACACGGTGTCGAAGATATCATGGCGCAGGACACCACTTCACGACAAAACAGAGCCCTCATCGACGATCTACTGCGCCGTGGCCCCTATGCATTTCTAGCCTTCGTGGAGGCGCTGAAGAAGACGGGAAATGAAGAACTAGCATATCTACTTGAAGCCCAGGATGATATCTTAGTCATGGACATCACCGAAGAGCGTACAGCTACCAAACTTGAAGAAGTAGCAGATCTACTTGAAGCCCAGGAGCGTACAGCTACCAAACGTACGCACCCAGAGTCTGGTGTACCTGCCAAACGCGGTGCACGACCCAAACGGCCCCGACTAACACCTTTAGAAATACCTGAGCAAGTGCTTCAGCCAGTGCCTCAGCAAGTGCCTGAGCCAGTGAAAGAAGAAGAGGTGCAACTTCCTATGTCTGTGCAGGAGATCAATGACATTATCCAGCAGGCCTACCAGGCAGCCCACACGAACACTTGGGAGCTCTCACCCTATTTAACTGTGAGTGTCAAAGACGAGGAAGTGCATTTTAACGCACCGGCCTTTAACGACAGACCAGCTAAGCATATCGCCTTGACGTTCGACACCTGGCTAAAACTACAGGCCATTGATTACGCCGTCGATGCGGTTATTCGCGACCAGGGGAGTGACGAAGCGAAATTTTATGTGGGTAACGACATCTTTGTCAGCTGTTCTAGGTTCAACGACATGCTCCTGGTGCATATACGGAAATGGAAAATGAGGTCAGATACGCAAGAGCGTATTCCTTGTCCTCAGGGCGTCACCTTGAAAATAATGGCGTGGCGGAAGCTGCAGAGTCTCACAGCTCTAATTCATGAAGCCCTGTCTGACCAGGTGTCTCAGTATATTTATAAGAAGTACATCGACACATTCCTGGATCATCTCAGACCTCGCATTCGACACTTGCCTGCAGCAATGTGCAGGCTGTGTGAACAAGGACGGGAGTAGTATACAAAGGCTAAATTGATGAGATAGCGCCTCACTGCGCATGCGCAGAACCTTGTGTGACGTCATAAGTGTGTAAAATGGGGCGGTATTGGGGCGGTGTGCGCATGCGTGATGTGTGGGAGGTGGGTACAAGATGGCCGCGAGTGTCATGTGTGGGAGGTGGGTACAAGATGGCCGCGAGTGTGAGTGAGTGCAAGATGTGGGAGGTGGGTACAAGATGGCCGCGAGTGTCATGATGTGGGAGGTGGGTACAAGATGGCCGCGAGTGTGAGTGAGATGTGGGAGGTGGGTACAAGATGGCCGCCAATGTTCACAAATCATGATAATCAAGATATCTATCGCTCTATATATAGATGTGTGGGAGGTGGGTACAAGATGGCCGCGAGATGATGGCCGCGAGTGTCATGTGTGGGAGGTGGGTGCAAGATGGCCGCGAGTGTGAGTGAGTGCAAGATGTGGGAGGTGGGTACAAGATGGCCGCGAGTGTCATGATGTGGGAGGTGGGTACAAGATGGCCGCGAGTGTCATGATGTGGGAGGTGGGTACAAGATGGCCGCGAGTGTGAGTGAGATGTGGGAGGTGGGTACAAGATGGCCGCCAATGTTCACAAATCATGATAATCAAGATATCTATCGCTCTATATATAGATGTGTGGGAGGTGGGTACAAGATGGCCGCGAGTGTGAGTGAGTGCAAGATGTGGGAGGTGGGTACAAGATGGCCGCCAGTGTGATGAGTGAGATGTGGGAGGTGGGTACAAGATGGCCGCGAGTGTCATGTGTGGGAGGTGGGTACAAGATGGCCGCGAGTGTGAGTGAGTGCAAGATGTGGGAGGTGGGTACAAGATGGCCGCCAGTGTGATGAGTGAGATGTGGGAGGTGGGTACAAGATGGCCGCCAGTGTGAGTGAGATGTGGGAGGTGGGTACAAGATGGCCGCCAATGTTCACAAATCATGATAATCAAGATATCTATCGCTCTATCATAATATATTGGCTATATTAGCACATAGAATATAACATACCTACATGGAAGGAAATAGCTTTACTGTCCAAATGGAACGAAATATCTATACTGTCCAAACTGAACAGCTTCATTTACATAGATGGATTTCTGAACTTGATATCAAATTACTAGCTTAAAGGTTTAAAATTTAAGAATTTAGTACTGTTTAATTTGTACTATATAGCAGATACAATTTCCCTATTCATTATTGCAAGGAATTTGTGTATTAGATTTCAAATTTCCATTTGGCTGAAAATTAGAGATGTTCTGTTTTATTTTTCACTGTTTCATAACATAAATGTAAATCTGGATTAAATGTTATTTGGACGGCATGTTCGGGCATGTTCGGGCAAAAAAAAGTTCCGGCAAAAAAAAAAAAAAAAAAAAAAAATGTATTCATGCGCGGTGATGCAGTTTGGCCGTGGTTTTGGCGGTGATTCGGTCTCGGGAAAAAGCTTCCGCGGAGAAAAAGTAGTCCCTAGATAAAATGGTCCGATGGGGTCGAGTGAGGTATCAAAGTGAAGGTTAGGTGAAGGAGCATCTAATGGGCTGGGTGTGGGGTTGAAATATCGTCATTCTGCGCATGCGCGGCGGCCGAAGGGTATGAAAATAGCCTTTTTGGAGCTAGGGGAGCCCCTAAGGGTCCGATGGGGTCGAGTGAGGTATCAAATTGAAGGTTAGGTGAAGGGGCATCTGATGGGCTGGGCGCGGGGTTGAACTATCGGCATTCTGCGCATGCGCGGAGGCCAAAGGGTATGAAAATAGCCTTTTTGGAGCTAGGAGATTGACTACTGGTCCAGTGGGGTCGAGTGAGGTATCGATGTGAAGCATTCGTGAAGGGGCATCTGATGGGCTGGGTGTGGGGTTGAAATATCGGCATTCTGCGCATGCGCGGTGGCCCAAGGGTATGGAAATAGCGGTTTTGGAGCTAGGGGAGTCCCTAATGGGCCAATGGAGTCGTATGAGGTATCAAAGTGAAGCATTCGTGAAGGGGCATCTGATGGACTGGGCGTGGGGTTGAAATATCGGCATTCTGCGCATGCGCGGTTACCCAAGGGTATGGAAATAGACGTTTTGGAGCTAGGGGAGCCCCTAATGGTCCAATGGGGTCGAGTGAGGTATCAAAGTGAAGCATTCGTGAAAGGGCATCTGATGGGCTGGATATGGGGCTGAACTATCGGCATTCTGCGCATGCGCGGTGGCCCAAGGGTATGAAAATAGCCGTGTTGGGAGCTAGGGGAGCCCCTAATGGACCAATGGGGTCGAGTGAGGTATCAAAGTGAAGCTTATGTGGACATGGATGGGTTACCTTTGGCTCCATTCTAGGCCACTGATTGACTAATACGGTGTTCAAAGCCACTTTCATGCATTATGCTCATAGAACTTATAGTCATAATCTATACGTGTTGGACGAGTCTCTTCACTCACCGTATACACGTACCTCAATGAAATGCCCGCTCCAAACCTAGACCAAAGACACGTACTTGGTCTGTAGGCTGGTTTCATTGGCTCTCTATTTTTTACTATAGTGCTCTTGCCTTCTAAACTTGATGGGTTACATTTTGACCCCATCCTACACCACTGATTTCAGTTTGACTGAATCTCCACATTGGGCATTGATGCATTAGGAATAAAACATGGGTGCTATGTAGGGGTGTGTTTGGGTTAGAGATGAGCTAATCACGGTTCGAATGGGTCGTGGAAGGTGTCAAAGTGAAGCTTGTGTGGGGTAGAGTCAGAATGGTGTGTTTTTGAATACCGATCGCGTCAATCTGCATGCGCAGTTGGTTGTAAAGTAAAGTGGACATTTTCGGGCAGTACATGAAGGTATTTGGGATCGAGATGGGCTATTCACGGTTCGAATGCGTCCTCGAAGGTGTCATCTTGTAGTTCTCGGGGTGTACATTCCGATTTGAGGGATGTTCGCGTCATCTGTGACGTCATCGGTACGAGTAGTAGCGAAAGTGGACATTTTCGGGCAGTACATGAAGGTATTTGGGGTCGAGATGGGCTGTTCACGGTTCGAATGCGTCCTGGAAGGTGTCATCTTGTAGTTCTCGGGGTGTACATTCCGATTTGAGGGATGTTCGCGTCATCTGTGACGTCATCGGTGACGTCATCGGTACGAGTAGTAGCGAAGTGGACATTTGTGGGTGCGTGGGGGTGAGTTTGGTGTAGATAGGGACTATCCTTAGTCCGAATGCGTCGTGTGAGTGTCATTTTGTAGCTCTCGAGGTGTACATTCCGAGTTGAGGCATGTCCGAAGCATCTGTGACGTCATTTTTGACGTCATCAGTAGGAGTAGTAGCGAAAGTGGACATTTTGAGGCAGTGAAGGAAGGTATTCGGAGTAGAGAGGAACCATTCTTGGTCTGAATGCGTCCTGAGAGGTGTCATGTTGTAGCTCTCGGGGTGTACATTCCGCGTTGAGGGATATCCACAGCATCTGTGACGTCATTGGTGATGGAGTGCACTCGATGGAGAGGCGTGTCAGTACGAGTAGTAGCGAAAGTGAGCATTTTGGGGCAGTGAAGGATGGTATTTGGTGTAGAGATGGACCATCCGCGGTGCGAATGCGTCGTGTGAGATGTCATCTTGTAGCAACGCCCACCAAC
>JAVTVY010028827.1:0-12933 GCA_036873755.1 Hanleya hanleyi
TACCAATTTGAGAACAATTTTCTAAAGCTGCTACACATGTATGAGACAAAATACTTCGACTAAAACCAAGCGAAGTAGCTAGGCTGACAGTTCCATCATTAACTAACCCATGAAGAATAAAAAAGGGAAATATTTAAATTACACCTTCAATTTTGAGGTACACACACTTCCATCATGGTACACTCATGAACACTTCTCAGGGCCTGTATCAGCAGGATTGGAACTACATTTAACTTTTATTTTGGGGCAAATTCAGAGAGATATTTTCTGTATCTATTCCATATATATCATTACAGTAAATCCCTTAATACATTGTAATTCAATCACAGGGAGTGAAATATCCCACCATAACATCATGCAGGGGGTCACGATCAAACTTATCAGAACAGAAAGTTGACACAATGGTTCGAAAACACGCAGATATTCCATTATTTCTTCATTATTTTCATGATTTTGGAGGGTGATCATATTCATTAGAACACCTGTGATTGAATTTCAATAGGGTGATTGAATTAATAGATGATTTACCATAAGCATTTTAATTAACATAAAATTACAAACCTCTCCAAGCCATGCTATTTTGGGCCATGGTTTCTTTCTCTTGATGTTGGTGGAAGCAAGAACTTCAACGTCTAGTTTCATGATGTTGGCCACAAATATTTTCAAATTATGGCCAAGTTAGAATAATGTTCTTGACAGGTCTTCCATCAAACTAGGGCACCAAATATACACCAATGAATCGCCAACCGGATCTACCCAATAATCTGCAAAAGAGAATCGAGGGTGTAACTAGGGCACCAAATATACACCAATGAATCACCAACCGGATCTACCCAATAATCTGCAAAAGAGAACCAAGGGTGTAACTATAGGGCACCAAATATACGCCAGTAAATCACCAACCGGATCTACCCAATAATCTGCAAAAGAGAATCGAGGGTGTAACTAGGGCACCAAATATACATCAATGAATCACCAACCGGATCTACCTAATAATCAGCTGCAAGAGAATCAAGGGTGTATCTATAGGGCACCAAATATACACCAATGAATCACCAACCGGATCTACCCAATAATCTGCAAAAGAGAATCGAGGGTGTAACTGGGGCACCAAATATACACCAATGAATCACCAACCGGATCTACCCAATAATCTGCAAAAGAGAATCGAGGGTGTAACTATAGGGCACCAAATATACACCAATGAATCACCAACCGGATCTACCCAATAATCTGCAAAAGAGAATCGAGGGTGTAACTAGGGCATCAAATATACACCAATGAATCACCAACCGGATCTACCCAATAATCTGCAAAAAAGAATCGAGGGTGTAACTAGGGCACCAAATATACACCAATGTCGCAACAAATCACCAACCGGATCTAGCCAATAATCTGCAAAAGAGAATGGCGGACTGGTGTCAGTGACAATGATAAGCATAATACATGTATATAGAACTGCGGAAGAAATGATAAAACATTGCTGGGCATTATGGGAGTTAATGTTCAAGCCCGTAGGATATGATTTCGAAATGGGGGAAAAAGTGGTTTCCATTAATTACTGTAACTGTTGAGGCATAATTCGCAATGTGTGGGCCTATGACTTTATGCCTATAGGTTTATAAACTGCTAAAATGTTTAGTTACTTAGAATTTGTCATAAGAATATTAAAACAATACAAGAATGTAAACTTGTTTTCTGACAAATGTATGCATCCATAAATGTTGTTAAGCCACAAAATGTGAACCATTTTGGGTGATTTTCTATAATTTTCATGTTAATCGAGTTGTCTTCTTTGAGTTTGCAATCTTCTGCCTACAGCATTGCATACGTGCATCCTGTTTACAAACAATGAGGACATTGTATAGGAGGTGTCTGTATTAACGATACATCAATGAACTCGTTTCAAAACACACATGTGTTGATAGGCATGTAGAAGTCGGCGTATATACCATAACACAATGCTATTCTATGGATAACAACTTCTTTATTGCTGTGGATCTGACGTTTCATTGGAGATACTTCCAATTTTTTCAAAGCTAATTCATTATTTCCAACAAAATGTCAGCTCCACAGCAATAAAGAAGCTGTTATCCATAGGATAGCATTGTGTTATGAACAAATAGAAATAAAACATAAGAATAAAATCCACCCACTTCACCTCCTCAATTTCCAAGCGAGCCAATAAGTCTATACATGCTATTAAGTTCAATGAGCCTTATTGAGTGTAGCTCAAAGTTTATCAATGTAAAACGTCAGATGCCAATGCCTCATTTCACTGCATTTCACGTAACCTGATCAGCAAAAACCTGAATTCTGAGAACAGACAGCCCTGCATCACAGGCTCAGCTAGCTGCATGTTCCTGCCCATAACTGTGAATGGATACATACATGTAAGATTAACATTAACATGATTAAGGAATACTGATATTTTACCATAAATAAAATAAAGTAAGCTTATGGATTCTTTTTGGTGCCCGATTTCCAGATATTGTCGGAGGATGCCTATACAACGTTCACAAAACATACTGAAGAAGTTTCAAAAATGGTCGACATTCAGACCATGTTTAACTTGCAGTGAATGATATGTAATGTAGCTGAGTTGTACAGGTTGTTAACAGCTAATGAAACAGCTGATCTTGTTTGGCGGGAGTTGTCCACTGTGTGCATGGGAAGGGTAGCTAAATAATATATAGCCCTCACGAGTATGAGGGCTATAGGTCGGCTTAGTCACCAGCGAGGGTTTTAGATAATTTTATTACGAATCCCACCTCTGAACCTGCCGTACATCTAATCTCCTATCCCCTCCCTGCGCACTATTTCAAAATCTTGCACACTATTGTGAAATAGTAACGAATATATCGCTGTCTGAATTTCCCAGACGACTTCCACTTTAAACGCGCCATGTTAACCGTATAGAGTGACGTCACCAACATGGCGCGCAGAGAGCTAGAAGTTTCCGACTGGAAAATTCAGACGGCTATATATTCGTTACTATTTCACAATAGTGTGTAAGATTTTGAAATAGTGCGCAGGAGGGGATAGAGTTTAGATGTACGGCAGGTTCAGAGGTGGGTGATTCGTAATAAAATTATCTAAAACCCTCGCTGGAGGTGACTGCAGACCTATCAAGTCTCACGCATTCGGCGTGAGACTCACGCATTGGGCTTCAATCTCACGCTCTCACGCAGCCACCTATAAATCTCACGCATTCGCCAATTCAATAAAAAAAATCTGTGAAACACAAGTCTTTTGCTCAAAGTTATCAGTGTCCGACGCACACGGTATACAGGAATGCCCTACGGAAATCACAGTCGTCAGCCTTGGGTCGTCATGTGATACGTTCCCGGTCTAAAACTGTTTCATCGGCTTCCTGTCATATCGGGCACCCGCATGCCTATAATACGCAAAACGCAGTATCGGGAACCAGGCTGTCAAAATGTCTGACACGCGGTCAGGACTTGCAGGACGATATAACTTCCAATATTTTAACGATGGAGACGAAATAATCCCAGGTGGGTGATTAAATATTGTTGATCACATATACATCATGTATAAGGCCTACGCAATATATTTGGTGACAAATATCATATAGACCTTCCAAAAATAAAAGCAATATTCTTACTTCCATCAGTAAAACAATCAGAAAAACAAACAAAACAACCAAAAAAATGAGTAAAGAACTAAGTGATGATTTATGACTTTATTCCTCTAAAATTGGCCAGAACGCGTCTCCAGCCATCTAGAACCCCAGAGCTTCCGGGGCCTAGGCGGCCCCTGGACCCTCGCCTTAAGTGCTGGGATAGTCGCTGTAAATCTCACTCTTTGGGAAATTTTAAACTTGAGAGGTCTGTGACTGGGGCCGACGTAATGGAAATATTTACCATAAAATTATATTAGGAGGGGAAATCTCCAGAAAGGGAATTAAAGCAAGAGGAAAATATGTCATGAATACATTCGGGAGGGAAATAGTCCGGGGTGGGGGGAAGGATAGTCCGGAGGGGAAATATCCGGGATCCAATAACTGTCACCCGACACGACTCATTGTTGTTGTTGTTGTTGTTGCAGAAATCGGTTATTCTTGCTCAGCAACACAGACGGAGACAGATCGTGTCGTCCCCAATTAATTATACCGGGACACGACTCTCTTTGAATCAGTTTATCTAGACAGGGATTAAAATTTACAATTGCATTTACCCATTTGGTTTAGTGTACATGATCTCGCTTGTTTCAAGTCGCCGCCATTTTCCCAAACATCCTCAGTGTTGCCGTGGAATACCTCCGAACAGGGTTGTCTCCCATTTCTGTCAGCTTGAAGAGGCAAGCGTCAGATCCGACATTCAATAATAAATCGCCTGGATGTGACGGCTTATCGGCCGAGTTTTACAAAGTCTTCTGGTCAAAGACAAAAGAACTGAAAACTTTGCTTAAATATTAACTTGCAAAATGGTTGTCTGTCTAGATCTAAAAAAAAAGGAAGTCCTATAGCTGATGATTAGGCCTATCGGCGGTTATTTTCGTTTTCAAGCGCAACGTGATTCAAACCAGACGTCTGCATCGTTTCTCAAAATGGGAGATTTTCAGCGTGTGAATGAGAGATATGGTTGTTGGTGTCCTGTCATTTTTTGATCACTATATATCTTACTATTTCGACAGCAAATGTCTGGTTATTTCTATTAGACCGTAACAAAGATTTTACACATTTTGTGGCGTTGTTCCAGTTGATCTATGTGAGCAGCAATCCAATATATTTTTAATACCATAGAAAAATATTATGACCAAACCGGGCAATTTTTTAAAGTAAATATTGTAGTATCGCTAAAATAATAAACTGTGGTGGAAATTTTAGAAAGGAGGTAGACAATCTGAAAAATCCTTTCCGGAAGGAAGTTCTTTCTCCATGGCAAATTAAATTTACTGATGATAATTTCTTGAGTGAACCTGTTTGGTTAACTTCACACTTTGTGAATTCAAACCTTTTTATCCGACAGTGGTCAAGCAAAAATTTGAATCACTTTAAAGATCTCTTAAATGAACAAGGAGAGCTGTGTAACTTTGACGAAGCAAAATTGAAGTACAATTTAAAAGGATTATGAAAGATTACTTAGTAATATCCCGAATGAATGGAAGACAAATCAAATTATGAAAAAGAACCTCACCTCTCCCATATATCCCCCTGCACTACGTATCTTGATGAAATGTTCTAAAGGTTGTAGCAGAAGTTCATAGTTTTCATGAACTTCTGGTTGTAGGGATGTATATTCCATGATGGTTTCCACCAGCCTGGCCCCAATCGCTGAACTAAAATGGGAGAGAAATCTGTCCAGAGTAGACATTAGGTGGAAATGTAACTATATAATGGCCAAATCTTGCACCCAAGACACCGCTCTATGGAATCTGCAATTAAAAATTCTGCACAGATTTCTCCCCAGTAATAGTGTATTGACAAAAGTGAAAATAATGTTGTGTCAGTTATGTTCTTTCTGTAAAACTGAAACAGAAACCCTCGAACGTTTATTTTTATATTGTGAAATTCTCAAATCTTTTTGGCAATCATTAGAAATATGGCGCAGACAACATACAATCAAATATATATTATTCTTAACGAAATAACCATTGTTTTCGGAGCCCCTTTGAAGTTTAAATCTGTTAATCATATTCTTCTGATTGTAAAAAATATATATTGTAAACTAATAGGAATACGACCCGTTCTAGAGGGTGTAATTAGTCTGATAAGATACAGTATGGAAATTGAACAAAGAATTGCCATAGCCAATGGAACCTTTTTAAAATTTGAAAAGAAGTGACAGCCGATCCAATTATTTATCTCGGAGGAGACGTAAAGCCTTTTGCTGTTAACTGCCATCTCTTCGGTTGACAATATCCGAACTGTGTACATCAATTAATAACTATACTGTTTGTTATCAGTTCTGATTTTTATTAATTTCTATATATTTGTATTACATGCTGATTTGTCAGTTTAATATATTTGTATTTTATACATACTACTTATTCTACTGAATGTATGAATAGGAAATGAATTTGGAAGATATAAATAAAAAAAGTATAAAAAAATATTTGAAAAAAACGGGCGTTCGAATGGATTAAACTGCATATAACGAGTACTTGAGGACTTACTTCTTGTCGGAAATATCACTGATCCAGTTATCTTTCAATTTCCATTCTCTTCATGTAGGCTATATTTAATACACAACATGAATGAATATGTGTTTGTTTTGTGTCTATCTAGTACTGCAGCAGTCCATTGTATTACACGAGGATCAAGTGACATTCCATTGTTGGCCTAAAATACATTCAGCTCGAACTAACGTGAACCTCGTAGTCTATAGTCATCATCGGCGTGAATATCGACTCGGAGAGCATGTCTTTAATACATCTATAGGTTACAATTACCAAATGTACTGTTGCCTCAAGAAATGCTAGCTACAATGGACTGTCGCCATATTTTACATACAGTCATCTGCTGCCTCATTTTAGCATTGCTGCAATTCTGGCTGCAAGCAGACAGCCTACAGATGAATGTAACACGACAAATGTATTGCTGCCTTCGCCTATAATCATCCTTGTCGATTCAGTACTGTGATAAAGGCTCATTTGTTAAAAATAATTCACTTCACACAAACAGGATTCACGCATGGGAGATTTATTGGTGATAACATACGAGCAGTAATAGACTTTGATGGATGCTTTATGTTTTGGGATTATGAAAAGGCATTTGATTATTCGGAGCATGAATTCATCTTTAGGATTTTGAAGTGTTCACTGACATAATTAAATTATTTTATTTTAAGCATGTCCACTGCTGGTAAGTCAAAGTAATAAACTTTTTGAATAATGTGTGTTGTTGCATTTATACTTGTGTAATATGAGGAAAAACAAAGAAAAAATATAGGTTGGTTTGCATTTTTTAAACTGAATGTAACATTAAGCGGACAGACCCATGCTCCATTTGATAACCCAGAAAATATAGGGAATAGCCCTAGTTTTGAACCAGTTTCATGAAAAATTCATATAATTAGTATTTAACCTTTTCTTATATTCTAACTAATTGCAGATAATCACGACGTCTATAAAAATTTATCAAATTGAATGGATGTTGTTGTGCAAAAAGGCTTTAAAGGAAATCCCTGTCCCTTAACCTAGGATAGGGAGATAACTCAACAGGAAAAACGGGCAAAATGGCCGCCAAAGCCAAAAATCACCAGAGGATACCCTTAATACGGACATCTCAGTACTCAGTAATGGCGGCTACTGTACTCATTGGTTGAGGTACCAAATAGGGATGCCCTTTCTCTCCATATATCTTCATCCTATGTTTTGTAGTAATTAACCCTGCTATTAGGGCCAGAGACAATACAAAGAAAAAAAAAAGAAATATTCCCCGACTATTACACCAGCGGAATATTCCTCAGCAAAACTAAGGAATATTCCTTAACGTGCTACGAAATATTCCTTATTGAATTTTTATGAAATATTCCGCTGGTGTAACAGTCGATGAATATTCTTAAATTTTAAGGATTTTTTTTCAGTATATACATGAAATAAATGTTGGGGTAGGCTACACTGAATTCAAAGATATATATTTTGCTGACGATGGAGTGGGACATTCCGTCTGCTCTGAACTTTGTGCAATTCTATCACGACCAAAACATTTATGGTGGGTTGTTACTTAGTATCATCAAGTCAGACTGCAGACTCGAACAGAAACGAAATTGTTAGGTGTTCGGATATCAGGACCAGATATCAGAAGCTTGTATTTCCGGTGAAACAACAGGGCAAAATAAGTATAGGCCCATTCTCACTAGGCGATTTGTAGTAACAACTCGGCGGGGGAATCCCCGGATTTGTAGCATGCAGCTGATCGCATGAAATAGACTAAAATCGTACGAGTGTTCTCACGATGCAGAGTTGTATGCTACAAGTTGTTACTACAAATCGCACCGTGAGAATGGGCCTTATGGTAATCGTTTCACGGTGTACAAGATGAGGTTACTACATGTATCCATGATTAAACTGAACCTTATAAGGAAATATGAAGGTATTTCTAGATTGTTTTATCTCGCAAGCGTTTTTTCAGATGAGGGACAAAGAGCGGCCAATATTTAACTTCTTTGGGACAGTAAATCTGACAGTGAGGAGAATCACTCTAGACTGTAGTACTCTCTGTTAAATCATGGTTAAATCAGGATATTAAGTGTCAGCGTACTGTTCCAGCTGTCTCCTCTTCATTGATTGGTCATTCGACGCCGCCATTTTAAACTAAGACGAGAATTCTCATTGGATCACTATTTATAGGAGCCACCCCAATCTTCATACACAACCATCACTCGACACAATCTCGGACAATGTTGGACATTAGAACCTCGATCCGCACTGGTAGGAATCCATATTGGCATCCATATTGAAAGAATAATATCACGCGGAAACTCCGAACGACGCATGCCAGCTGTATGACTTCCGTTACCATGGACACTGATGGAGATTAGCTCAAGAAGAAAAACCGAGAGAAATACCTCAAATTAGAAGAGATTCTTCCCGGGTAGAATCAAGGGAATGCAGACCTATCAAGTCTCACGCATTCGGCGTGAGACTCACGCATTGGGCTTCAATCTCACACTCTCACGCAGCCACCTATAAATCTCACGCATTCGCCAATTCAACAAAAAAAATCTGTAAAACACAAGTCTTTTGCTCAAAGTTATCAGTGTCCGACGCACACGGTATACAGGAATGCCCTACGGAAATCACAGTCGTCAGCCTTGGGTCGTCATGTGATACGTTCCCGCTTAAAACTGTTTCATCGGCTTCCTGTCATATCGGGCACCCGCATGCCTATAATACGCAAAACGCAGTATCGGGAACCAGGCTATCAAAATGTCTGACACGCGGTCAGGACTTGCAGGACGATATAACTTCCAATATTTTAACGATGGAGACGAAATAATCCCAGGTGGGTGATTAAATATTTTTGATCACATATACATCATGTATAAGGCCTACGCAATATATTTGGTGACAAATATCATATAGACCTTCCAAAAATACTAGCAATATTCTTACTTCCATCAGTAAAACAATCAGAAAAACAAACAAAACAACCAAAAAAATGAGTAAAGAACTAAGTGATGATTTATGACTTTATTCATCTAAAATTGGCCAGAACGCGTCTCCAGCCATCTAGAACCCCAGAGCTTCCGGGGCCTAGGCGGCCCCTGGACCCTCGCCTTAAGTGCTGGGATAGTCGCTGTAAATCTCACTCTTTGGGAAATTTTAAAGTTGAGAGGTCTGGGAATGTCCATTTCATTTGGATATATATTTTATCTCCCGATAAGAGAGAAATACAAACGAGGACTATGTGAGGGGAAACACATCCTACAGCATGTGATGTGCCTCACGTGCGGCGGATCACGGTTTACAGCTGAGAGCTGTAAAATCCTTCCACCATTAATACGCGAGGTATTATGACTTCACGGAATAAGCCGAGCAGTCGCGAATGACACAACCATGTGACTGTCTCAGTTGACTGATGACATAACGCGGCCTCGTTTTCGATTTCAAATCTGTCGTCTAACTGGGAGAATGTTGTTGTTGCTGCATCATCCCTCCGTAGAAGGGAGGGAAGGGAGGGAGGGAATTTGGCTTAATGTCACACTCAAGTTTGTTTCACTCATATGGTGACAGTCAGTTTGGTTGGTGGAGGAAGCCGGAGTACCCGGAGAGAACCACCGCCCTTCGGCAAGTAACTGACAAACTTTCGCACATGGACCAGCTGGGCTCGAACCCGTGCCGGTTCAGCGGTGTGAGGCTAGCGGTCACCAGCGAAGCGCCTTAGACCACTCGGCTACCGAGGGCCCCTCCGTAGAAGGGTCCAATACTATAGGCTAATGATCACTCATGTTTCAAGATATATACAAAAGTGGTACGGTATTCTAATAGTTTATCTCATGTTAATAAAGCGGTCAAATTAGTGTGACTTTCTAGATTTTCTGATCCATCACAGTCTCTCTGGAAGTCATTTATTGATACCGGTATGGTTCTTGGATATTGCTTCTTCACTGCATGTCAGATGTTAAGGAAATTGATGTGAATGATCCGTTTTATTAGACATGCTCAATTATTATAGGGGAGTTCAGAATGACCATACGAACAGGGCAAACAGATGTTCCTTTGGACCAGTGCCCTTCCAAAACTAAATTTTTCCATAATATTGTTATCGCCTCCGACATTCTGTCAACATGCAGTGCTCTCACAGCATACAGTTCAGTACACAACTTGCCACTTGAAAATAAGATTAAGCAGCGGCCATTTAAAGTTTTACATAAAATATCCCTCTGCACCAAGTACCTGATGCAGATGCGAATTAAGGGGAATAACTGACGTGATAAATGTGACGTGGCTGAAAATGTGGAACATGCACTGTATTGGTGAAGAAGTTTGTGTTTCGTATGACTATTTGTCATCGTGGGTACAGAATATTTTTCGTACATGAGGAATAGATCTTTTACTTTGGCTCACGGTAGAACAAGTAATGTATGGAATACAAACTGCGGCTGTACAAACGCAAGCACGGTTTTCTGAGACCTACGTTTTGGCGTCTGCAAGGTATTTATCTTACCGAACTAAATCTACTGGTGAAAATCTGTAAAGTTTATTTAAAAGACAGTCTACTGAACCCTAGTAAAGCAAGAATAGTAGGGAAATCCAAGGATGTTATTCAAATTTTGCATTAGCAATTTGTAAATGTTTTGAGTTTCTATTCAGCCCTGTAAGACCTTTGCGGGGTATTGTAAAAGATTTGTGTAAACATGACATGGAAGAATAAAGACTGAAAAAAATCATTATTCAGCCATAAATGGATTTCTGCGTCAATAATCGAAAGACCTATTTCATATTGTGAAATTTTCTATGTTATGTGATGTTATGGACGTGTTACGTCTTTCAGTCCGAGATGGAGATAGCCTTCATATAAACCTTGACTGGGGAACGCTTCCAATTCCGACCTTAAAGTTGCCTTTAATGTTTTCCACAACACCAGCCATTGTTTTAAAGGTGTTTGTTTACTGTAGACGTCGATCGTGGCACAGAGGTCCATATACGAAGCCATTCTCATAAGCCATCATATAAAGACTCTATTACAATGAACTGAACAGTACATCTTCAACGGAGACATCTTAATTCTAGAGACAAACAGGTTTGTGTATGCTTAAATACAGTCAAACAAACAAACTCTTTTACCTAAACATGAATATGGACAAATGTACTTTTCATCCAACACAATGATCAGTTAATTCTATACTCGATTATATGCAATGCAATAACATATAGATGATTTCAAATCTTCATGATAGCGTCTCATATTTTGCATACCTTCCCTATCGCAAGTTAATTATTATCTCTCAAAACAATAAAAATTAACTCCATATGCCATCTACTATAGAATTAAAATAAGAGGAAAAAGAGGTGAAAGTGACTAATATTTTATATATATACAACATGGAAGAAAGAATAAATGAAAAACTGAAAACTGCAAAATACCTCAGAACTATGAATTGATGCTGGCTTTAAAACAGGCAACATGCTTAGTTTCGTTGCGTGAATAAATGACAATATTATCAAAGTATACAAACACAAACGTAGCAACATAATCACGGAAAGTGCCATTCATGGCCCTCTAAAAAAACTGCACCTGGGATACAAAATCCAAAAGGCATGGAAACCCACACAAAAAGAACCTCAGAGGAAATAATGCAGTCTTTTCAATGTCTTTCGGTGCGGCATGTATCTGCCAATATATATACTTAAGATCTAATGTTTTAAACAGAGGCACCTCGCAGAGGGTAAAAAATGTAATGGATACCAATCTTTCTTAGTTACTGAATTCAGTTTCCGGAAGTCAGTGCAGAACCTGGCATAACCATCTTTCTTTCAAAGAAAGATGGTTATGCCAGGTTCTGCACTGACTTCCGGAAACTGAATCATTAGCGGGGAGTCGTTGGGTGCGAACGACCCCCCTCTCATGGCTGAACTGCATGTTATTTTCCTATGTTGGACAGCACAATCCTGGGCTCTCTAATAAGTAAGCATACGAAACGATACCCTCTCAAGAAATCCTGCCGTTCGTTGATCTGCACATGACGTCCAACAGATAATCATCAACCCGGCGTTGGTCTACATGTCGCCTACCTTGTTGTTGAGCCGACTGAATAATTAATTATTAATTATGAATAGCGCGATAATACACGCTCAAAACTACTGTGTACAAAAAGTACACAAAGTGTGTCAAAAATTATCATGCACATCGGTGTGCACCTTTTATACACACTTTTGTGTAAGTCTTGTACACATCGATGTGTACTTTCGGTATAATTTGCTTGGAAAAGTCCACAAATCAGTGTATAAAGTGTACAGACCACGTTGTGTATGATAGTTTTTGACACACTTTGTGTACTTTTTGTACACAGTAGTTTTGAGAGAGTATGGCCAGCCGTTTTACTTTTTATTCAGTATTTGATGATATCGTCAGATAATTGCTGATATGATGAAATAATTTACTAATATTGCAACCGTGAGATAGGATTACCGGTAGATTAAACCAGTGAGATATTGAGATCATAGTTTCGACCTAACTTGCCGGGACCAAAGTTTCATGGCCGTCGAAACATGTTCTAAATTAACAAATATGCTGTAAAATTTATTCATTTACGGACAACGTGGACGATCCCCTGAACTTTGAGCCACCGTGTAAAAGGATTATTTTAAACAATGTTCCCATTATCCCTTTATCATAACATGCGAAGTCGGCTGAACATGCTATTTTTTAAAACAAATGTGTTTTACGGGTTACGAAATTATGGACTCATTCTTCATTCTCATTCTTCTTCTTCTTTTTTCAATGATAGCCATGAGGTCGCG